>VOMN01016575.1:0-33373 GCA_014899125.1 Orchestia grillus | reverse complement strand
TAACCTAACCTAGCCTAACCTAACCTAAGCTAACCTAACCTAACCTCACCTGACCTAACCTAACCTAACAAAGCATAACCTAACCTAAAAGAAAAAGACTCAGGGTAGAGGTTTTTGAGGTTAATATTGCAATACATAAAAAATTAATTGAATCATCGATGCAAAGTTAAAGATGCACGATTGAATGCAGGATTGCGTGCAAAACTTCGAGTTATTTATGGTATGTTGATTTAAAATAGTAAGCGAAATGCGCACTCATTCATGTCTAGTTGGAGAAACTATACATTTTGTCCGTCGAACGCAAGCTATGAGAGCAAAATATTTTTTGGCTATAATCCTGCCATATTCCTGAGATTATCTAGAAAAATAATGCATAAAAATCCAGTATTTATAGCCACAAATGACCACCAGTACAGCCCTTTCAACAAGAGAGGCCATTCCCCTTACGTTCGTTCTCGTAGTCATACGTACACTCACGCACGACACGTAGTCACGTAACCTAAAAGCTGCCATGCACAAGCAGCCTACAAGATTATCGCTCCAGCCAAATCAAGCAGCGCACTTCATGCAAGTCATGTGCAGGGACACCAGAAATGAGACCGATAATTATCTCAAATAGCATTCGCGTTCGCACACAACTACGCCAAAAATACCAAGCACGGCACGCAATATTTTCGTGTCCACAGGACCACTCGAGATAAGAATTGTCATTACTCTCACGGAAGTAGATGAGAAGGTTCTTTAGTCTGCTAATTAGAATTTTCAGGCACTAAACCTTTTTTTCCATAAAGATAACTACAAGAGCGTCGAAAAACATACACAAACTAGAGAAATACTGAGATATAGCTATGTATAACCAGCAAACTGTGGCCACATGGTACGTTCTCATGAATTCTAGATCAGTTCTCGCTTCTGCAAGAAAGTTTTGGTTCAAGAATGATTGTCGCGAGCTAAATATCAAAATTGTGTATTGGGACATGAAAGCCTTGCTTCTCTCAATGCTGAAGAAACTTTATCAAGAAAGCAATGACTTTGTTAATTCCTACTCGGTTGACGTACAGTATATCGATGAGTTTTCAGAGCTTCAAAAGAGTGGCGCGTGAGGGATGTGAGGCATGGGAGATTTAGGCTTCCTTTTCCAAGGAAAGCTCTCCTTACCTCCGTGAAAATCCGTTTGCTCAGCCGGGAATCGAACCCTGACTTCCCAGTTGAGAGCGGAACGTGTTACTAGTGCGCCGTGGACCCCCAGGGTTCACTAGGCTACGGCTAGTGATGAAATTTCCCTAGTGGTTGTACTGTAAATTTGAAAGCTTGCTTAGAGGAACCTATGTACTGGATGCACGCGTTGCCATCCTGTCCTCGCGCATCCTGAGCTTCGAACGACTTGCAGCCTATGTTTTCTGCTGAAAACGTGTTACTAATGGTCTTATTAGGAAATTTTAAGCTAAAAAATTACCCAGAACATGAAATTCAGTTGAATTGAACGTGATTATTCCATCATTTTTCTCACCGATAGTCTAAATACACGAGTACTATAAGTATTCCGACGGAGGTTAAAGAATAACCTGTCACACGGTCAGAGTGTTTCAATTTTACCTATTATAGCTTCTTAATCATTGAACCGATAGAAGTGTTGAAAATATTCAGTCAAAATGGTAAAAAAAACAAAAATAATTTTCTCTGCCAAGCATGTAGGTTAGAAAATTATTTACTCAGTTAACTCAAATGCGTTGATAGCGGAAACCCATGCCTCACCTTTGTGTTCATTTTCAATTTGAATTGAGCATTATTCACGTAATCAAGGGAGCTCACGAGTGATGGGTCACAAAGTAGTACACAAATATCATACAAATAACATCGACCGTATATGTACGGCTTTCATCCGCGAATTATAAGCAAACTTTGCTATTCGTAGTGCGTATACACCGAATTAAGAAATCGAAGTGCACGTACACACAACACCTATTTTACAAGAAGCTGCAACTGGTGCAACTTCTGGTTAGCGAATAAAAACTTTTTCCATAGCATACAACGAAATTCCAAGTTCCGGAATAAGCCTCGTAACTTTTCGAGGGCATCCGTCAACCCACACCAGCAATACAATAAGTTATTCAAAGTAGTCGATACTAAATTCTGCTGTACCAACTTCTCTGACAAATCCAGTGCGCGCTATAGCTTTGTAGGAGGAAGGATAGTCACATGAGTCGAACTATGCCTCGAGTTTTAGGACAGATTGTGAGCGGATTTGGAATTATCTTCTAGCAGTCGTTAAATTTTGACAAAAAATTCACGCTGCGTTTGCCCTAGTCCTCGATTCACGGGAGGGTCACCGGAATGAAATGAAAAAGTTGTCACGTTCATATAGCTCAGGGAGTTCTGGCAAGGTAAAGATTGAATATTTTTCCGCGCTGATTGCGTACCTGACTACACTGGATGAAATATTGAACATAAGTACAATTTATAACAATTAGGAATACAACCGTCAGGGATAAAAATGTTATCCTACCTCAAATATGTAGTGTAAGTGAGCCTCCAGTTTAAGTCCATCAAAACAAGACTGGCAACGATTGACCTCTAAATCCTGTTGGCAGTCATCAGACCAGGGCCCTAGCAACAACTGACATCAAAATATAGTTGACGGCTATCTGAACATGACTCTAGCAACTATTGATCTCTAAATCCAATTGATCTCCATTAAAACAGGGCTAGGGCAACGATTGACTTTTAAATCCAATTGACAGCCAGCAGAACGAAACTCTTGCTGCAATATTTTCCAGCAGATTGACGTTTAAATCTTATACAGGGCCCATGAGTGTCCAGAAATATTGCTTGAAGTGAAAGAAAGTGGGCCAGAACGAACCGACGTTCAATTCCTGAGGTGAATTAAACGAATCCGAGCCTTTCATGATCGCCTACTGCGAAGTTCCAGTGTAACCGTGCAAGTCTTCCGTGAGTGCGTTATAACGGACGAAAGGTGCTCAAGCAACTTGCTGCCTGCTCAAAGTGTCTAGCAGTCCATGGCATATGTGATGTTATAGAATTCACCATGAGACGAGATTAAATTCATTCAAACACAGCAAATTACGGGGACAGACAATGGCAAATATGGACATTTTGGACGATTTTTGGTTGCATGGAGCACAACGTATCCCCCCACGGACTCTCGGCAGTGCTGGGGGCACCGACTCATTCAGCTCTGTGTCGCAGTGGGACGAAGGGAAATGGAACACTCTGGCTCTACCTGATCATCAAGATAATGAAGGCAGTTACAGAAAAAAATGAGAACAGAAAACTTGAATTCAGACCCTCGTCCGGCATTATAAAATGTTCTTTGTTTTCAGTATTTCAACGTAGAAAAGAGAGGATAAGGATAATTTTTTTTGAGTTAACCAATTTCGCTAATATACAAAATCCAGCCATCGTTTTCCCTGATCCACTTTCGGAAGCTCGCTCCAAGACGCAGAATGAGAGAACACCAGCCTTTATCCCAGAGAGGGGAGATCAAATTCGGAAAAACGTTCACGGTTCCTTCTGGGCCACAGCCGCTAACTTCCCTCAAGGAAGCACGTGAGTAATTAAGCCCAGCTAATTAACGTGGAAAATGTCCAAGACCGCAGCCGCTCGCAGGCTGCCAGACCTGCCTTAGGTTCTGGCTGTCCAGGCCCAGACTGCGTCTTGTGTAGGTGGTGATGATTGAGAGTTCTGTGTAGGTGGTGATGATTGAGAGTTCTGTGTAGGTGCTGACGATTGAGAGTTCTATATAGGTGGTGTAGATGTCCTGTATATGTGGTGTGGGTATCCTGTATAGGTGTCCTGAGTAGGTGGTAACAATTTCTTTATACTCAGTCCCCGATGCGAGCCTTGCACACTTTCAAAACCAAAGTGGGAACAGTTTTACTCGCTTTGAACAAGTGTTAGATACGTTGCACGCTATGCGCGGAGCGCGGCACTATTGAAATGAAATCTAACTTCAGCGCGCATCGCTTCCATCTGAAGTGCCTGTATGCATCACAAAAAACGGCTATGGGGCAAATTTGTTCTTTTTTTTTGTCAGACGACGATGTCCATGTCGTCACTGAGCCTCAATTCAATTGTGATGAAAGTTAATTTTGTTTTAGCCTGACACAAATCCTGGCTCTATTCAGAATCGGATGCGAATCACTGCCTATTATTAACACGTTCCCTGCGTTAGGCAGTTCCATTGTTAGGTAATTCCGGAGTCAGGTTAGATTTGAAGTCGGCGACACCTCGTATTCAGAAGGCACACGTGCTTTCTTCTTGTTCGCTTTTTCTTTTTTCTCAGATTAACGGGCTTAGATATTTTAATTTTTCAAATGAAAGTTTTCTTTAAGCGATCAAAATATGAGTGTTGACTTACAAGCAAACCATCACCCAACAGTGGAACGAATTGCTTCATTGGTGCACCCGTGGCCCCATACGTGGGAAACGTGGCCCCATACGTGGGGAACGTGGCCCCATACGTGGGGAACGTGGCCCCATACGCGGGGAACGTGGCCCCAGACGCGGGGAACGTGGCCNACGCGGAGAACGTGGCCCCATACGTGGGGAACGTGCTAAATACATTGTGTCGGTTAGTAATCCAACCTCTACTCTTTCGGTCCATAATCGCTGCTCTGCTTTAAAATTTTGGAAAACAAATCGATGTCGGACTTCTATATCGGTAATAAATTCCACCCATCTTCACAGTCTCGGTCACAAATTTTCGCCGTACTTTATGATCGGTCACAAATGCTTCTCATTTGTCAGTATCAGTCCTTAATTCCTACTGTAATTTAGTATCGATCACAAAATCAGGCTCGACTTCAGAATCTGGCCTTTATTCACATCATACTTCAGTATCGATCGCAAGATCAGGCTGTGCTCCAGTATCTGTCTTTCATTCTGACTATACTTCATAATCAGTCCCTTTGTCTTACCAGTACCGGTCCCAAATGCGTTCCGTAATTCAGTACCGGCCACACGACCCAACTCTCCTTCAGTACCGTCCACACGACCCAACTCTCCTTCAGTACCGGCCACACGACCCAACNAACTCTCCTTCAGCATCGGCCACACGACCCAACTCTCCTTCAGTATCGTCCACACGACCCAACTCTCCTTCAGTATCGGCCACAAATCTCTGTCGCAAAGTATCGGCCCTGCCTGCATCTCGTGTCAGGCGACGCAATCAAGTCGGTGTCACGCAAGGCTTACGCAGTAAGCCTCTTTGCCCACCCAGCCCTCGAGAAAGTCTTTCTCAAGAGAAGTCACTCCAAAGTGCTTGGGGGAATGCTCGTAGAAAGCCGAGCCAAAGAGCAAGATTCTTGAACAGCAGGAAACGTTGAGGTCATAGAGAAGGAATCGATAGTTTTTATCATCTACTCCTCGTTTAAGTTTTACCAATAAATGAAATAAAACAGTTTTCATGAGGATTTAATTCCACTGTAGGCTAGTTATTCTCTGCAACGCTTGAGGCCTAAACAACCGCAGACAAATCAAAGACAAAAACTAACCGATCATTCGATTAAACATTTTGATGAAAATTACGACTTATAATTAGCAATCAATTCCTAATTTCTACACACTTTTCACAACCAAAAAACTATTTTGAACTCACACCCAGCTTGTGCCCAGAGCTCGACGTTGTAGTCTGCCGTGGTCCTTTGCTTGGTACTCCGTAGGTGCTCAGGCAGAAAAACATCCGTCAGTGTGGCAGCATCCGATTATCGAGTCTTTGCATCCGTTTCCAGACCTCTGATCCGATGTAGCAAGCGCGCCTGCATATGTAGCGGATGCGAACACCAGGCAAACGAGCCAAATACCTGAGATCATGTGGAGGCTCATATCTGTCCCAGTTCTGTCCTTGTTGCGGTTTTCTGGCAGACGTTCTGAGCATGCGATCTTTTGTTATTTGTTATGTTTTGGTGAGAATACATCATTTGGTGACAAATATTGTAGTAAATGTGTGGTTTCAGAGTTTTGTGTCAACCCATTATTCATATTTGATTTTATCAAAAAGTGTTTTAAAACTTTGAACTGATTCAGAGGTTCTGTGGAATCAACACCATGTAAAATTCATCAGTGAAAACTGGAGGCTTATATTGCGAAAGAATGTTTTGGGGTTTTATTGCAAGAAATGTGCATAGAAAAGAGTGTAAATCAATATTGGATTCATCCTTAGGAACGAATACCTGAACCTTTTGACTGTAAATAACCGCATGGAAAGTGCGTTGCTTAAACACCTTTAATATCTATTTATGCACACCCGTCTTCTAGGAATGTTTTGGTTAGTATTACCTTCTATTTAAAGGCTTTATTGATTAAAAGTAATATAAGCCAAATGTTCATCAGCTTAAATAAACTTACATAAACAGAGGCAACCAAGACCATGGACTGGCCTTACGTGCAATAAAAACTTTTACAATGAGATTTTCATTTCATTTAAGAATGAATCTTAACTTGTGGCAGTAAGAGTTCTTCCGGAAGTTGTACGTATTTTCAAAGAAATCATGTGATTTATTGGGATAGAAGAATCAAAGACTTCCAAATTCGAAGCCTTCTTTAGCAAAAATCCATGCGGTCCGAGACCATTGCTGATCCAAAAAGGCGGTTGGCAATGACAAAGATTGAGTAAATGCGGATGCGCCGATTGGAACGTGAACCTTGGGGCAGTCGAGGAGTTCAACCCGTCCAAAAAAGTTTTCCAATAAAGATCTTCCGCGACTTATCCGAAAACTGGCGTAAGTCTTGCGTCTGCCAGCGAATGAAGAATGGCATGTTCCTTGATGTTGCATTGCATGGGAGAACGTGCAATCGAAACATTGAACAGCCGATACCATCTGGTCTTGTCAGCGGTAGGTTTCCGCCCGCCAGCATGATTTTGAAACATTAAGTTGGGACAACTTTTGTCTTCTCTGGAGCTTATCAGCTTCGTATTGAATGTTTAATTTAATTCAGAATTCGACTCCAGTAACACATGTGCATTTGACATAATAACCAACGTAACAATATTTTTGATGTATTTTGAAAATTTCGAGTTCTGGTAATGGTTAAGGAGTACTGGTTGTTTAGAGAACATATATTTATCAAAATATTTAAACAGAGCTGAATAAAAAATTTTGACAACCAGAAAATTAGCTAAGCAAAAAATAAATGGGACTACTTGGGTTAAATGACATCATGTTAAATTACTGTTATTTTAATGCCCAATTTGAGTATCTTGATTAAAAACTTTCATGGAGCTTCCAGGGATTTCCAGAAGCAAATGAAATGTAAACAAACTATCATCGCCACAATCATTACCTCTCCAGATTTAGCTGAAGATGGATACTCAGTGAACACAATGCCGAAAGTCAAAGAAATATCAGGAACTATTCGAAAAAAGCAAATAGTTCAACTTCGTGATAAAAGATTACCCTATAAGCAAATTGCTGAACGTGTCATGGTTCCATGTTCAACTGTTGGGGTAATATGTAGTTCGAAAGTATCAAGACTGGGGTAATCTCCTATCTGCCAAGAGTTAGAGCTCCTCGCCAGATCACAAGGGGGCTCTTGACGCTACATGCTGCTTAAGGTTATGAATGAATCCATGACAGCTCGTCCATACCTACAAGGAAAAACGGAGTTACAAGGAAATCACATCACTAAATAAACGGTCACTAGAGAACTGCATCGAAGTAATCTTCATGCACACTACACGTAAAGCTGCTCTTCTTACTCCAAAAAAAGGTAAAGAACCGTTTAACGTTTGTGAAAAGCATCATGACAAAGGAATTGAGTTTTGTGAACCGGTTGTATGGTTAGATAAAAGCAAACTGAACTTTTCGTCTGAAACGAAGCTCGTCGTATTGAGAGGAATACAGGGACTGCCTATGATACAAAGAACACCGTTTCTACCATCAAGCATGGAGGAGGCAGCATCGTGGTGTGGGGCTGTATTACTCGCCACGGTGTAGGGGAACTCCATATCATTGATGGAAAAATGAACAGTTCCATGTACAGACAAATCTGGGAGCAGAAGTTGCAGTCAAGCGCAAGCAAATTCTTCGGCCAGTGCAAGTAGATCTTCCAGCACGACAATGACTAACCATACGGACGAAATTAACAAAATAATGGTTTGTAAATCAGAAAAAAAAGGTCATTCGGCAGCCTAGGCTATCACCTGACCTCAACTACATTGAACATTTGTTGCTATTGTTCAAAACTGCTGTGCACACCAGAAGCCCTAAGAGCCTTGCCGATTTAAGAATCGTCTGCTTATAAAAACGGAACAAGATATCACAAACGGAGTATCAAAGTTGGTTTCCAGTTCCAATAATCGTCTCCATGATGTTACAAATAAAGGTCACGTCGCTAAATACTAAAAACATGTGTCTAGTTTTCACCAAATTCTTTTCTAACACACAGTTCGTGTTTAATCGATTTTCTGGTTGTCGATGAAGTTTGATCTGTTCTGTTAAAATTCACTAATATCTTCTCATGTTTCATTCAACAAAAATTTCCTCAATTTTGATGAAAATCGTTATTGTTTTCCAACTGGTCTTGCTATTTGATTGAATCTCACATGCAACGAATAGCGATGTTGCTTTATGGACCCATCAATGGGCAGTAGGCAATTTAAAAAATTTACGAGTGTATCGAAGCCGCCAAATGTATGAGTTAATATTGACTAACATGCAAAATTGGTGGCAGACATTAGTTTAAATGACGAATGGTGATTACTTTCGTAAAGGAATTTCCTGAACTAGACAGAACTTCTGTTACAAGGTTTTTATTTTCCAAATCTCAAGAAACTGCGACGGCGGAGCGGCTGCAATACAACTTTTTTTAGGAGACACAACAAATGATGCTCTCGTTCGTGTGTCGCGCTCAATTTTGCTACCCTTCTGATTTCAAGAACTATCAAATGAATTACCTATATGCAGAAATTCATTTTTACTCAATTTAAAATGACACTTTAGTTGCGGAAGCTGACGTGTAAATGTGCTATTCAGATAATGCTTGCGATTACACATAATTTCGTAATCAAAACATGATTACGCATCCTTGAACCATCTCCTCGTCTGTGTCAAAGTGGAATCAAATGCATTTTTAGGGGACGAACAAGGCTCTCAATATCTCCTGATTTACACAAAAGCAAAATAAGCAAAATACGTTCTATTTATATACGTTATTTCGCCGCTCAGTGCCGTGAATCTCTGATAAACGCGACCGACACTAAATTCTCAGGAGCCCGAGGGAACCAGAGTGTGATTTTGTTACGAGCATCGTCAAGTGGCCTGCGAATCTGACCAGCCTAGCGCCTACTTTTACAGCCCGACCATCTGGAAGTGATCAAATCAAGCTACAGATCCGGATCTGAGTGCAGACGCGTTAAAGCTTGGTTGACTCAAGACAGATTGAGCAAACTCCCGGGCAAAATTTTCCGTCGCTTGAAAAATTTGAAACTGCGTGAAGCAATCGAACTTGAGAATGATATCACCCCAAACACTTCAACGTGCGTATTTCTATAGCTAACGGGACGCGCGTCTTTTAGGTAGATCATATTTGCGAAACCTAGGCAAGGTTTTGGGTTTTTCTATGACTTAAATCTTCCGTAGATAATCATATATGTTAAATATTTTTAACATGAAAAGTTCCATTTACTTCTATAACGTACTCGAATGCGTTTTTAGAAAAAATTATCCAAGGCAGAAAGAATAACTGTAAGTGAATTCACTAGCTTTCTTTAAAATATAGTTATAACTATGAGCTTGTGGGGTAACATCGAAAGAGAAACTTTTGAAAGACATTCATTCGACTCTACCTGTCATACAAGCTATTTCAGGAGCGTGCTCTTAGACGGGACTTTGTTATTTTTCGCTTTGGAATCATCTTCAAAAATGAACGGCAAAAAGCCTTCAAAATCTCCACAGGGACACACTAAAATTACTGTCACATTTATACAAATTTCTTTTATGACACTTCTTTGTCAAACTATTTTGTGAAGCCACCGTTAGCTGCATTGACCAATCATAGTCACACGGAGATATTTTGTATTATCATTTAATATATGAGTCATTTTGTAAACATAATCGTCCTTGCTTAGCAGCACAACACCGTTACCTTTATCAGGTCTGATAACCACTGTACTCTTTCATCAATACTAGAACTGTGCACTCGAGATGATATTTTTACATTCAATGATAGAACATACAAAGAAATTGATGACGCCCCAGTAGAAGGCTGCGTTTTACCTACGTTAGTACACATTTTCCTATCTTTTCATGAAAATATTCGGCTCGATCCGTGCTTTTTAGAGTTTAAACCTGTTGTATAGAGACGCTACGTGGACGACACATTTTTAATGTTCAGATGTAAGTCTCATGCTCCTCTTTTTCTTAACTATCTCAAATGCCAGCATGCAACCATTTCTTTTACTCTTGAACTATCGAAAAACTGTTTGCCATTCATAGATATTACGTATCCAAATTAGATGATTATTTTGTTATTGGTTTGTATAGGAAACCGACTTTCATGAGGTTAGGGCCCAAATTCTCTAGTGCAATACCACTAACATGTTAAAATCAGTCTCACACGTTGTCTATTTTATGGAGCCTGCAAAATTTATCCATAATTAATTATACAACATTATGGACTTGACTTGACAAAACACTTGATTCCTTCAGCACAAATCGTCTCCCCATGCTAACTACTTGGTGGGAAATCTTATATTTTTCAGTACCATACGCGAATTTTAAAGCTGATAAACTCTTAGAAAAGATGAGCATAGCGTTTCTTTGCTCAATAATTTGCACATGTCACACTAAGAGAAATTTTCCAAAATAAATTCAATATAGGAAGTTTGTTAAGAGTGTAAAGGATCGGACACCGACTGAATTGCTCAGTAATGTCGTTTAGACTGTAGACGACTGTAGAGTGTTCCTTTGTTGCCACTGATCTAGCGGTTAGTGAAGGATGAGTGCAGCGATGTCAATGAAATATTTTATACAGTTAGTGTTTAGTACTAATGTTTTTTTCTGCCCAAAGTACTATTTGATTAAATCTGTATTAAGAAAACGCAGGTCTGTCATACAGCAAAATAAAGTTTTAATTCAAATTAAAAAGATTCCGTTGCAATTATTGAGGCAATGCAATAATTCCGGCATTCTATCGTATTTGAGTACTCGACTGATAAATTATTCGGGAATTTAATCCTATCGAAAATCCATAATTACGTGTGTAGTATAATGATTACCGGGAAAGAGATAGCAAAGGCCAAAAGTTGTTTTCCAGGAAGTCATTTTCCCGGTAAACGAAATACTTCGTTTTTGAGCACGAAATAACATCACTTTCCGATGCAAACTCTGAATTCTGACTTTCAAAAAATTCACTAAACAGACCCAAAAAACTGTTCATGAAGCACAACGTATTTACCAACAAGTTTTACCGAGCCCCTTCATCGGGGGCGGTCGATAAAGCGGTCTCGGAGCAGATATTTTAGAAGGAAAAATGTAGCGGCACTCCAACTTATCAAAAGTTTATAATAAGGCGAAAGTTTTGAGCCCTTAGAGGACAACTTGTCTCGTGTAAGAAAAACATTTTGTCTCAGAATCCAAGAACATTTGTGAGAGCAATTGGCATGCAGAGCAGGTGCGATGGCGCAGTCTGGTGCACTGAGCTAACAATAAAACAAGACTTTCTTGTCATGAAAGCCTCGGTCGTCGTAAACTCTTCGTTCGCTGGACTGGCGGAGACGAAATGACGCCGCTGAAAACATCGCGCTGAATATTTCTCTTTTAGTGCAAGAGGAGCCGAATTTTGTCCATCAATGTGGGAGCAAAGAGCTTAACTCATTCAAGTATCTGAAATAAGTTGATCGTGGATAATTTTTCAGCAGGAAACTTTGTTTTAGTGAACAAATGAGGAGCTATGAAAAAGAAGGTCCAATATAATATGCAGTCCTCAGTTAAAAGTAGCATTCAACTTCCCAGTAGTTATATTTTTCTAGGAAAAATGAAAAATACGTTTGCACAGGTTCAGAATTTTCCCACAGACCGGAGTGAAATAAACCCCTGAAGATCGCTTGGAAAATTTGTACAAATCATGAATAAAAAGTAATGACAAATGAAGCGTTGAGTCAAAAGCTAAAAACTTTAATGTGTCATAGTTTGACACTCCGTCTTCAAGAATTGGTGATTAAAACAACAAAATAACACTTAGCATTTATTTCAATATGGCCTTCCATAAATGAAAGATTGTAACCCTAATTTAAAGCAAATAAATTTTTCTCATTGTGGAAGTGCAGTTTAAACTGTGGTTACACTGTTCCTACCTTAATGAACGAGAGGCGAAAAGAGTAACATTTAATGTCATTTATGATAAGAGCAGCTCCGTGAAGCTTTACCTGAATATCATAACCATGGAAAATTTGAATGAAGTTTAAGAAAAAAAATTTCATGACATGAACATTTTCACAGTCCAACCGTTATCAAAGTAAATAAACAGATGCACCACAGCTGGAACAAATATTACCGGAGTGAAACTTTACAGAAAATTCTCGTGTACTGCTATATTCATGTGAGATCAGGCCGCCAAAATTTTGCGTTAGTTGTATTTTCAACGACAGAATTTTGCGGTTCCCATGAAAACAAATTGATCACGCGCGTTTGGAATTAGAGCTTTTCGCACGTCTGTCACCACCACGAGGTCGCATGGCAGCTGCATAGTTGCTGGCGTATTGGATTGAATTCACGATTCTCATTTTTGTTCATTTCGGTTTCGCTGAATCGCCCCCTGGCTTGTATCCCAAGGGCAAAATTTATGCGTCCATGTAACTTGTTTTAATAAACGAATGAAAATTTCGGGAGGACTCTCGAATTTATTAAGCTTATTTGAATTTATACGATAGTAGCTAAAGTAATTCACGTCAAATTAGAAACTTAATTTTACTTATAATTGTATTCCTTACGTGAAAAAAAAAACCATTAGAATTTCGATCGAACAGGATGAGCTGTAATGTCATCATTTGTCTCTCTATGTAAGGAATAGCTTCTAATGCTAGGGAAATTCAGACAGGGGCTTAGGGCAATTGAATTTCAGTCAGGAACAACGTAACATCAAATTCAGCCTTTAATAAAATAAAGTGAACGATACTGAGTAAAATATTTGAAAAAATATAATAGTATGAGACTATCATCGTACTATCAGATTCAATTTCGTAGCAGTCAAATTTTATAATTCTGCACATCACATGATTTTGAGCTGTTATTTTAGAGTGAAAGACAACGTGAAGCTTGAAACTATGTTAACCACTCCAGTCAAACGTTGAAGAGCACGCCCCGCATCCTCTTGCAGTGCCAGCAGCTGAGTCCCCTCTTTTTACTTTCAAAAGTAACAGAGTTCCAGTAGTTTGAATCAAACCTTTTGCAACGAGGTAGTAATTCATTATCATTAAATTTAATTGATATTGTAATCAATTCAGACCAAATTTTAGTTTACAATTCTGAAATTCATTGCACTCGAGTAGTCGTGGGGAGCTTATGTACAGCTTGCCTCAGCTTTATGCCTCTGCCTCCAGAGACAGAGGGATGAATGACCTGCTTAGTTTCAAATTCTACGTCATAAATAGAAAATTCTGAACTGACGATATGAGTCTTCACTTATATACACACTTGGAGAAAACTAGCGACGAATATACCGGACCGTATCGGCAATTCAATTCGAGTAAAAACTAAATTGTAGTAGTACAACAGGAGAATTTGTCTCTCTGGAAACAATTGTTGCCTTTCATTTTGCTCGTTACTCCAAAACAAAATTACCGGAGAGGAACAAGAAGAGGGGAGAGCGGTCAAACTATCTCCAGAATCGCCTGCACAAGAGAGCCAAAAATTACCCTTAATCAAGAGCTAAAAGGGTCGGGCAGAATAACAATTAGAGGAAGCCTCAATAAAAGCCGCAGGCCAAATTATTGGATTACCAGACCCCTCGTGCAGAATTGACCTGCAAACTGAAACAAAGGCACATCGAACTCGGAAAATTTACAACATTTTGACACACAAAAATGCACATTTTAACCTACTACTAGGTCCAGCACAAGCCTGAGGCGCAGGCACTGTGGTACAAGTCAAAAAAAGATCGAGCTTTACAAAAGTCATAGTTGTAAATATCGACATTCCCCCCTTTGTATAGTTGTTCGCATAAAAAAATCTGCAGTACAGAAGAAGATCGGGGTGAACTGGAAGCTATGATATCTAAACAATCTGTTCTATACTTAAATTTACTTCTTCTTCTGAAGAGAATTGCCTCGTATATCAACAACGACATTTAATACCCTTAAAATGTAGCCCGCGAAGAAACTAAGCAATCGTATCGGGTTAAAAGGCTGGATTTAAGATGAGCTATGTATGTACTAGTTAGTAAAATATGAAAAGACCTTTGATCTAGGATGGATATTCCTCCGACTGAACGCCTTTTAAATTTGCGTTGAATTCAGACTGACTGAAATTGTGTTGTTTGGTAATGGTCAAGATGAATAATCTCATTTTGAGGCGAAAGAATATCAAAATTGTTTTCGTTATTTCCGGTAATTTCAAAGATCCTTTGCTGGATCAATTCATGAATAATGCATTATAAGATTCATGTTAAAGGTTTCTTTCTAAGTTAATGATTTTTTGTACAATCACTTTGTGATGACAAGTCAATTAATTAATTAAGTATCATCATTTTCACACCTACGAGTTGTGAAGTGATGCTGAGCGCCTATCTCAAGTAAAGTATGTACGTGTGGGTGAATAATATTGTCGATCTCTCTTGAAACAAACTAAAAATAACGACTCAAAACTACATTTTACTTCTTGCGCATTTTACCACTGAATTTAACAATACTGATCTGTCTGTTAAAATTAATTCTGGACTTGACAGAATAGTTGCAATTTTCTATTTGAGTGTTTAGTCTTTCATTATCATAAAAAATTCCCTTTTTATTGTTGTATCATGGCAATAAACTTACTAAAAATTCATGAATCTCAATATTATTTCCTTTCCTCTCCGTAAGATGCGAAACGCCTGATGCTCTAGTCGTTAACATAACCTGAAGGGGATTAATTTCAAATATTCATGTGAGAATCGTCTATAGTCGTTCTTTGTAAATTTATATCCGAAAATCATTTATTTTCTATTTAAATTTAATTTCTGTTTTGATCCAAGAAACATTGTGAAAATGACCATCAGTGCACAAATACTTATTTAAAGTGTTTATGAGATGAATGAATTTAATATCGAGCATAAGACGGTCATCATAAACGACAAAGCATAGATTGAACAAATACCAAGTCGCACGTAAGACTTTATTGTCCTTTATGCAGCTAATGGAGGAGGACCAAGTTATTCAATCGTTTATCTTCCTTTGGAGGCAGAGAGAGTAAATTGGTGTTAGTTGCATTGAAACTAACTGCCAACTTGAGAAAAACTCTAAATTCAATCAAATGAATTTTTATTCAAGGTTCCCAAATTCCTTTTCAAGAAGTGGGAATAATTTTTCATGCGAGCAAAAGCTTAATTATGGGGAAAAATTTCAACAACATAAATAAAAAACCTTCTGAAGTTGTGTGGAATGCGCAAATAAGTTTTGCGTACAAGTTAGTTCACCCAAAAAATCATGCCGTTGCAGCTGAAAGAGAAATACCGTAGCCTCACATAGTGTCTATATTACATATAACACGCAGTATTTATTCAATTCAAATATAGTAAAACATTTTTGTGACGTGTAACCTGAACATTTAGGCTGGCAAGCTCCAGTGTGATATGTATTTTCTCGCAGTCGAAGAAGTTTGCTGTAATATGCATGGGATGATGTACTTCAGCAGGGCTTTTGACTTTCTTTAATTAAATTTTTCACCGTGCAAGGTTCACGTCAAGAATATCAACATCGATGAGTGCATGTTTTGAAGAAAGATTCCGTTGAAATAGCTGATCAAAATTGAGAAAAAATTATAATAAACGAGAAGAATTCTTAACGGTGCGCCAGAAATTTGGGAAAATTTTGTCGAGTGTGTAATAACTCTACGGAACATGCTACCAGTATTTAAGTATCTCGGAGTCATCTTTTGCTTCTTTACAGAAGCGAAAATGCAAAAGTGGATTCATTGTAAACAATTTACACGTATAGAATATTACCATAGAAAAACGGATTTGGAATTCAACTTTGAAACAATAGCATATAATTTAATTACATAATAACAAAAGAGTTCCAACTTATATTTCAGTGAAAAATTATCATGTAAAAGGATCGATATTAAATTGATATCAGCAAATGAGCTAAATTTGTTTTCCTTTCTAGTTTTCAAGATGCAGTGTAAGATTGTAAGATAAGAAGTTAGTGTACAATGGATAGGAGCTGAGTTAGCAAATTCACCTGAAAACAGCCAAATGCCGTAGTATCTATGTTAAATATGATTACAAAAACAAAGCCGATTATTTGAAAGTCGTTAATACTTACAAATATCTCGCATTTAGCCTAGTCTACGGGTCGGCAAATATTTTTGGGCATCCTAATTTATATGTTCATACATGGCCCTGAGATACTTAAATATTGGCAGCATTTTCCGTAGAGTTTGTATACGTTATTCCTGTATATGCCATATTTTTTAATCATGTCCATACATTTAGAACCCACCGCTAGGAAAGAATTATCTACATTAGTGAATATTAAACACTTTTGGATAAAGGTAGCTAATGCGTGCAGCGGGTTTACAGTTTTAATTTACCTTGACGTAGGAAATCCCACATTTCAAACGCTCCTGAACTTCGACATTGCATAGATTAAGCTTATATGAAATAAGACAGGCATTCAATAAAAAATGTCAATGTATAGATAATTTTTGTTAACGATAATTTGATGAGTCGATGTACGGTTTTTACGGCTATCCAATTATATTTCTATCTCAATAAAATAATCCACGTGCCGCAGCAAAAAGTTTGTTGAGCAAATGTTCACTTCAAGATATGCTCATACTTTAATATTACAAGTTGGTGTCTATATGCGCAACGTTGAGGTAATCATAAGGTACTATTTATTGTCAACTCCATAATATACACAGAAGAACGAATCATATAGTATTACTAGGACACACGTTTGTATCCACTACCAGTCTTTTTGTGGTGACGTATGTACTCAGGAAATGAACGTGTTGATAAATTTCCCCTAGCGATTTGCACCGATAAAATTTAAATGAGTTCTCACGAAAAAAAATTACGTTAGATGTACATTTTTCATTCTTGCTTGCGAATAGATATTCGTAAATTATATTCCAAGTATAAGTCTTTTGATATGAAATTTGTATTTCGTTCGTGATTTAAAGTGAATTTGAACTGCAAAAGCATCTGGATCGTCATCTACAAGGTAAAGTTGAAGACGAGTCCCACTTGCAAATGAAAATCTCCTCAAACATCTCCCGGATGGCAGACAATAGTATGACCTATGGCATATCAATAGCAGGATTCTGCGGAACTTCATTGATTTCAACTCTGAAATAAGAGTGCAAACACCAGACGTTTGAATAATAATATAAGCTCAAAAGGAATGATTAAAAGTTAAAAACGGGATCAGATTGTAACATAGAATTTTGACTAATAGATCGTACAATTTATCAATTTCCAGTAGATATATTTGCAATAAATTATTCTGCGTCAATGTAAATTTGTTTTGCAAAATATGGTGAAATTCTTCATCGTTATCTTTGCTGAGTCACCTTTAATATACTCGTGCTTTCTCTCACTGCCATGGAGCTGACGTATTTATGAATGATATGCACTTTTTTAGCTCTTATTGTTATTTTCTTTACCACAATGAAAGTATTATATTCGAATACCAAAATGAACGGTGATTATTGCAGTAGGAACTATACTCATCAGGAAATAATTCATCCGTTTGAATCTTTTTTTGATGTAACTTTTTTTTGGCACATACCATCATCAAATATCGTCCGTTACTTCCACTGCACAGCAAATGCATAACTACACTTCGAGGAAAAAAAACAGAAATCTCACCCATAATACTTGACTGTGCCGTGATAGCAGGGCAAAATGATGAAGCACTTGAAAAAATTGCCAACGTACTTTGTACGGAAAGCCCAAGAATAAATGCAACGTATGACACGGTAAGGTTTGGAAATTTGGAGCCTCAGCGAATTCCCATAGTTCTACAAGCTAACGTTGATGGTATGTGGAATCGAAAGATTGGAGTAAATTTTGCTAGAGTGATATATCGGGTTCGAACTCTAAAAAACTATGGGATGGAGTTAATTTTTTCCAACCTCTGATGCTCAATTTAAGATTACAAATGGAATATCTCTTTCACTTTTTTTTAACCTAAACCATCACTTACGCTGTTAATCTACAGACGAGGTTATCACTTACACTCTGCAACCAGTACACGGGACGCCCGTTTGAGCTGCCTCACAACCCCGGAGCCTCACAGTAACACCCAAGACACATATTTACCTTGTCAAACTTAAACTTACGATCCAGCGAAGCGTGTCGAAAGTGGAGCAATTTAAACTTGGTTTCAGACTTGTCCTTCTCGGCGAGATCTGATGTTCTCTGGGAGTCCTTAATTATAAACAAATGGATTTCGGTTCATGTAGCACTAATTTATCGAGAGCAAAATGACACATGGACAATGATGTTAACCTTGAGAAACGGCACTTATAAAGTTTGATACAGTGTACAAGATATTAGAGAAGCTCTCATCAATGCACTAAATTTTCTGCAAAAGAAGACTTCTTATCAAATTTTTAGAGGAATATCTAGCGGCAAAACAGCTGGTGCTGGTGTAGGTTGAATTGCGGTTTAATCAAGGTATAAAATTGTCCAATATTTCGCTTGAAAACCCTCCGAGGAGGATGTGCGATTGGAACCTGCGTTCAGAGCTGGTCGGTGGCAGCTCGATGAGCGACTGTTTCGAACTGATAGCGAAAACTAGATTTAGCTTCGATACTTTTACGCTGAGACAGCTTTTTGTTTCTGAATGACTTCCGTGAGTGAGAAAAGAATAAATTTTTATTGCCATTAGCTTGGAAAAATGTTGAAGATTGCTTTTTAAACATAGTTTGTGATGATATTCAATGAAGTTCAGCCCTCGTAGATGTTCAGGAACGTTATCTAAAAATTAAACATTTCTTTCTTTCAGATTGTATCAATTTCATTTTGAAAAGAGACAATTGAAAACCACTACAAACAGAGCAAAATATATTTTGAATTCTTCAGTCGAAGAATGTGTATATCGATCTTCAGCTCTAAAATCTTGATGAATTACATAATATAGCAAGCAAACGCTCGCGAAACTTTACACACTGTGGGCTGTCGTTGATAAAGATGTACAAAATCGAATTGGTCTTCACCATCTACTGCTTAGATAAGACTCCAGGAAGTGAAAAAAACAATTTTATTAGAACATTATGTAACGCAGTCCATGTTTTTTCACTGCTCCTACGTTGAACTTCTTTTTATAGAGGGACTCATTTTAATTCCTGACATTCACACACACATTGTAATAATTTTTGATAATTTATGAATCCTGTCCGGATATCGTTTTCGAATTTCCGACTTGGAAACGAAGGCCTAAAATCTTCTATCAGAGCTCAACATCGCGAACCAGTGCATGGAATTGGACTGTGAAGTTTCCATTTTAGTGATAGCATACTTCTTGCGCAATTATCGTTTAATTTTTGCTTAGCAGAGACCGTTTACATCTTAAAGTTCGAGTAACTGCATTGACTTTTGCTCAGGTATTCTTTATGGTAGGTCTGTACAATAGGGCCTTCAGCAGGGCTCATTTCTTTAATTTCCTCCCCTGCGGGCCTCAAAAATAAAAAGGCTCTTCCCGCTCCAGTGTTCAGACCAAAATTTTAACGGGCATTCTTTAGCTACTTAAAAGCGGATTGGTGTCTCAGGACGCAGTGACGAGAGCATAAAAATTCTGGGGAAAAATCACTCGTACATTTTTTAATTCTAATTCTAGCTTCGGTATATTAAGTTCCTAGAACTTTGTTAAACTACTGACAAAAAGCATTTCCGGTTAACAAAGCAGGTGTTTCGAAAACGGTCTTCGACCTTGAAATCATTGAAAACGTGAGGTCACAGGAGTCAAAGTTTTGCATGTCTTAAAAAAAGAGGAAATATTGAAGCTATTCTACGGCTTCATCGAGACAAAACAACAGGTTAGCGAACCTTTCTCGAACTCCGAAAGAAATCCCGGCAAAGCATTTCAGACTTAAATAGAGATTTTGTGTCTCCTGAGCACAGCCCGCAGCACCTGCGTTCAGGCCTGAATGCTGTGCCCGTATGCAAACTGCCGCCATATTTTACCTCAGTATCGTCCTGCCCTCAAATCTGCATGAGTATCTTCCACTAAAGGCTTGTTTTTGAATCTCATTTCTGCTAAGGTGGGGGGTATCAGTGCTGCTTGAAATCTCAACGGGAAATAAAAGAACACTTCGCTTCTTTGTTGGCTTCCTAGCTTCAACATCGGAGCATGTTTTCTGAACTCTGCACAAGTGTGGAAAGCAGCATCCTGTTTCAACGATACTTGAAGGAAGACTTAAATGGGGGAAAGGGGAAATTACCTTCTGGGGACAAAAAAAATTCGACATAGGACGACGGTCACGTCATTTGCGCTAAAAGTATGGAAAGACTGACTTGTTTGAATAATTTTTGTTTCAAAAATTTGTACGAAGTGAGATCTTCGAATTAATTCACGAAACAATTTATAACAGGGCGGAAGCACATACTTCTTTCTCGTGTTTTCAGAGCATATTAAATTTTCGAAGTTTAGTTCCTAAAAAGTTGGTAAAAACTTGCTAAAAAAAGCGAGCAACTTAGTTTTCACGAACAGTGACCAATTACATTCCTTGGAAATAGTCTTCAGATCAAAAAAGATTGTTTGAATTATGGCCTGGAGAAGTATTTTGTTATGACGTCGGCAAAGTAATTTGCAGATCCCTGAATCGATTTATATTCATCCCTGCTCTTCTCATGAGAAAAGGTTTCTCACAACTCAAAAAATGTGATCTCACATGTCTTTGTGTTCATCTATTGCACTGGAATTGGGAACGTACAAAAAGACAATTCGCATGAATTTTTTGTACACCTTCCTTCACCTCAATTTTATTTTTATTCGATGAACTAAAAACGAAGAAGCAAAATCCTCTTGTGTGCTCGTGCGCGCTACGTGTTCCTTTGTTTTACTTTTATTTTACTGCTGTACACTTACTACGAGCATGAAAATATCTCATTAGGGCATACCTTTCTCCAAAGATAAACTTAAGATTCCCTTTTTGACTTCAGATTACAGGAAACTTCTTTCAAAAACCATGCAATGTCGGTGACTCTCATAAAATTTGTAGGGTACGCTATGAGGCGGTGGTACGCACTTTTATGCAAGCAAGCCCCAGACAAAAGAAGATGCTTTGCGACAGGCATAGGAAAAAGAATATAGTTTTCAATCCGGTGTGTATTGAGTCAACCTTCGAGTACGACCGTCCCTCTGAACGAAAATGCGCTTTTGATTAAATGTGGGCATAGATAATAATGTTATTTTAATTAAAATGCTTTTATCTTAAGCGACACAAATGACATCGATAAAATTATGGTGTGTTATTCGGAAGAACCATAAATTTACCCCACGCACTCTTTCAGTTTCAAAGAAAAATATCGTACATGGGTCTGCTTCTAGGTTTTCATATTGCTTAGTTGCTTGTTCAAAACATAGACAATCCTACTGTACCTAGCGCTGCTTGGCTGGTTGGTCCTTCCTTCCGTCTGTCAGCCCGTCGGTCCTAAACTAATACCGAGACTGTCAGCTAAGGCAGTCTGTATCAGTGATGCTGAAAATAATATTGTTTCACGGCAGTTACACTAAAATAAGAGGGGATCTTAAGAATTTAATATCATTTGACCCGCCATTTTTGGCGGCGCGCGTTCACCAGTAAGCAATAATAATATCAACGAACTCAGTCGAGAAAAGGTAAATGCGCTAAGTTATACATAGAGGAGAGGGCGTTATAATATCATTAAAAATACACTTTTCTTCAAAATCACAACCGTTTGAAGCGTAGCTTAGAATTCAAAATATTTTTAAATTGTCATTAGACTTCCTTGTGCTTCTAAAGTTTCTATTTGAAAGATCTAATGTTAGAACCTGCCATTATTATCCCTTCCCTTCCGGCGCCCTGGCCATAGATTCAAACCAACTCGTGCTGCAAACAAGATAGCTGTCTACCTCTTCGCAGCTACATTTCTTGCTTAAAAAAGAATCTCACGGAAAAATATTGTCACGGTGATAGAAACTCTTGGGCGTAAAGAAAATCCTGAAAGTGTTATTCAATATTTCTTGCAAATGCAATTGTGTCTTGACAAGAATTTTTTTATTCGTGAAGCGGTCCTGTTAGTTTGGTCAGCAAACGGCAAAATGAACAATTTCACGACGGTGAGGAAAACACAATCTTTTGAAGTACATTTCTAAAATGGCCCCAAATCGCCCACAATTCGGTCGGAGCGCTAGGAAAATTGAGAAACCAATTCGAGTGGTGACCGTTTTTTCAGGAGCCGTCAGGTCCCATCTGTCAGGTATCCCTTAGATAGTTCCTGATGCTAAAGCCCAGTGATTTATTTCGCAGGTCCAGCTGTGAGCCAGGGCCGCTAAAAACTGCAACATTTGCCTTCTGGCTGCCACTCTCAACGCATATTTTGCTGTTTTTCCGCTGATTTAGATGGAAAATCTGTTAAAAGCGGTGCTCATTAGCATGATTCATGCCCGCTCGCAGGTTCCAAAATTTTGCGCTGCTCTCAAAAATTCTTTATGAGTATTGGGAAAAGCAAGTGTCCTTTCGTATAAATGTCTGCCTAAGAAACGGCTTTCTTTGCCGGCCCTGAAGAATGCGAAGATTAATGAAGAAAGTAAGGTAGTCCAGAATGAGCTTCAACCTGGAAGATTTGTACCGCGGCCACCCTTGGAAAGACGTATGCGCTTCATTCGCTTCCGTATTGGGAGAACGCATTAACAAATCTACAGAGCTGAACATGTTTCTTAAAAAACACTTGCCTAAGAAAAAATAAAGAGATTTCACTCAAACGCTAGTATTATATGAATATTTTCGGTAGGTGAGATACTACTTTAAGAATAGAGCAAAAAAATTACGGCATCATACATAGAACAGCCAATTGGTAAGGTAGAATGGTAACTAACGCAAAGTAACTACTGACACAATAACTTCTCAACTGCCTAGGCTGCGGCTTGACACAATAGCTAAACATTTTATTCACTTAAAACCTGATTTAACCGGGGTTTACTTTCTACGATAGATAAAGTATCCGTTCGACTACGGGTGATACTACATTCAAACTTGGAAACCATGTGGTACAACTTCTGAACTCTGGATTTTGAAACACAGTAAAAAATTAACCCACGATAACTATACATAATTGCGTATCATTTCATCCACTGGCAGTACTCGAAATTTAATGACACTACGACTTTAATATGCAGTAGGGATGTTGGGTCACCCATAACTTCGAAGATATTAAAAGAGATATCTTACACGACAGTTAGTTTTGCGTTGAAAGAAAATAATACTTAAAAAAACATTGGTTGTTGCACCCAAAATACATGTCCCTGTGCTTTATGTGTTGTATTTTTATGCGCTGTCTTTTATTCTAGTGACGTTATACCACTTCATCCTTGCCTCTACTCTTTTAAAAAGTACAAAGGGTATAGCTTTCTTCTGCGTCCACTTATAAGCTGGGAGTGGTTAGAGTTGAGCTTCTGACCGAACGAAAATCAGGACGTGAGCCCTTGACTTTTACAACGTTAGCTCTAGTGGGGTAGCTAACTCTGCCTGAGTGCCCCCACACCAGTGATTGTGCAGGAAAACTTTTCTGAATCAACTGGTTTTGATTAATGATGTAAAACTTTAATCTGGCTTCATGTTTACGTTAACCTACTAACCTATAAATTCTAAACGAGACCTTTTTTGACCCTGATGTATGCCGCCTCGAAACTTAACGTGATTAAAAATCCTCGTTTCTCAAAGGGTATGAATTAACGTGATAATCTGTGATACGAATAACTGAACTCGTACAGCTTGAACATTATAGTTCACCAGTCTTAGCTATGTAGCGTGGGGAAAGTAGTATTAAGTAGTTGTTTCAAGATTACAAAATGATGTAATTAGGATATAAAATAGGTTTCTTGGGAAAAGTGAGAAATGTCTTATTCGCTCAGCATTGTTGGTGTTTCTTTCGCGGCAGGAACTTTAACTGGTGGATGAGAATAATTTTTTAAACACGTGATGATTGGTATATGATTTTCTCGGCTTCAAAATGATGTAACCCATATTTCTTAGAGTTATTCTCTCAAACTCAAATTGGTTGAGTTATTTATCTTTTCCTATCGGGAAGAGACTAAATGAACTAAAAATAAGAAAATTATTGATGTTAGCGTACATCCTGACGTCACTGGAATATATGAGCGTATACACCGCGGCAAAGTGGGCTCAGAGATCGCAATGTCATAACATTACCCTGACATCCGCAACCCTTGAGATGTAAATTCAACATCAGTGGTTGTAAAAAAATATTCGTTTCGGGCAAAGTTCGATCGAATGTTCTTTAATGTATGTATATATGAGCTCTGCAAGTGTTAGAATTAAACAATTAACTATCCGTCGAACGAGCAGATGGTATTAACAGGAGTTTATAAAGAGTCAAAAGTTGCTTTCAGGGACTGCAAATTCTTAAAAATAACGCCCCAGCATATTATTTGACGCTTAATATAATGAATGGTAACATAATTTCATTTCATTTCATTGTTTCATGAGATACTTGTTATATACATGTAGTGAAGAGATTCATCAAAATGAAAACTTGCTTCAAGCGGCGCTTTGCAACATCATTGCAGTACATTTCATTGCACCTAAAAGAATAATTTGGGGCAAATCTCTTGTCAGGGGATCGATAGTACTTGGATCAGGTTGGCAACTGGTCCCCTTCATGAACTAGCAAAGTGCCAGTAATTTCTAGCTCGAATATAGGCGTTAAATGCCCCACAGAGCATAGAAAAAGGTTAACGTGAACATGAAGGGATGTGCTCGTATTAGAGCCATTTGTAGCTGCCGGCAATCCTCAAAGTTCCCAAAAGTCATTGGCTATCAAGTGCGCAGTTGATGCCTCGCTGCACCATTGTCAATGTAAATTCATCAAGTTCGTCCGTTTATCTTTATAGCCATGAAAACAGTAATAGTATGCATGATATACAAAAGAAGCAAAAAACATTCTAAAGAGAGACTATATGTTCAACGTTCTTCAGTGATAGTTTTTAAGTTTTAAAAGAACATGAAGCGAAATATATGTTTATTTTTTATCCCTATCTGTCGATGATGCGTGCGGGGTTGGTCAGGAAGCCTCATTAGCGGGGACCGCGGAGGCAATTTTGCATCGGGGGACATTTTGGAAGCCCACATTTCCATCAGTTCTTCTACACATTTCCTTGAAGGCACATCAACACATTTCTAAGGCGAGGTGCCCGGCTGCAAGTGAGCACAAAATTTCAGGTTTCCCTCGCGACGAGAACTTGTAAAAAAGTACAGAAAGAAAGTCTGTAGGAAGCCACGGCAGCAGCGCTGCCAGGCTGAGGCTTTGGTGCTGCGGCAAAATTATGAACAGCAGAATTTCCAGGAGTCCCCGCCACATGTGCGAAATATTTGGCTTTTTTGCGAGCCTGGAAAATGAGACGATTTCTGCCTGAGCAGAGGCCGCGAGATGAGGAGCTTTATTAAGGAAAGCTTCCAAAGTCCATTAATAGTTTCTGCCCCTGTCCTTCAGTTGAAAGTACTACTCGTATGTTGAAGGTGCGGCCAGAGGCATACTTAACGCTTCATGCTAACTTCGATAAAAAAGAAACATTTTTAGCTAAGAAAAGTTGCTGCCGATATTTGTTTTATTTTACGCTCTGGTTTTGGCTCCAGTTCTTTCTCATTATTGAACTTTAAAACCATCGCTTCAATCTGAAGTTATAGAAAATGTTTGTGGAAACTCTTAAAAATAATCATTAGGCTACCGAGATCTCTCAATATGGTGTATTCATTTCCACGTTATTCCCTAATTTTGTTTGATATCATTATGGCTAAATAAATTAAGCGCCCTATTATCAGCTTATGAAACGGATCTTGCCACATCATTAAACATGTAAATATAGAATAGCTGTAATAAAAATTCGTCATTGACATTTGACACACTCATGTATATTAGTTGGACTACGACTGCAATAATTATACACCAATTATGCATCAATCGTACTGACTGGGTTCAGCTCGAGAGGTATCTTCACAGGTGTCTCAATACCTACCTCTTATGAAACACTTCTCGAACACAATTTATCAACATGGAATTTTTCACTTGCTATGCAACAATCGTTTCAGTAATTCAAAAATATGTAAATTTAGAAGAAATACATATCCACAAGACAAAAAAATGCCGTACTCTGGTCAGTCTGGTAAAGAGATTAAAATTTTGCTGCAGCAGGCTAGTGTTTGCGAGAATTTGGTTAATCGCCAGACCACAACCGTTAATGAAAATAGCAGTATCCAATTTCTAACAAAGATTTGATCTTCACTATAATCGCGCAAAATAAAATCTTGCAAATCGACCCTACTTAGAGATTTCAAGCGGCTAATTTTACCCTAATGAATGGTCGATTTATTAATAAAGTACCTGCAAAACATCATCAAAAAAGGTCGAGGGCTTTTCATTAGTATTTGACTGTCTTTATAGATCATGTCTCATATTCAGACTCGAAAATAATACGCCAAGTTCCAGGCTCTAAGTTCAGTGCCAGTTACGTAACATGAAGTTCAGCGCCGTCCATCGACCGAGGAACTTGAGGCGCCGACATTCGAAGATCTTGTGCAATTAGTGGTAAATTCTAGAGTAATTTGGCAGCTACGGGAGACAAGTTTTCATCAGAATAAGCGAAGTTCAGCTTCATCCGAGGGGGGGTGTTGCGGTGCTGACACTCAATCAAATTGTTTAATTACTTTTCAAATTCATTTGTAATCGACATACTCATACGTACGAAAAAATGACCTTTTAATTTTTCGCTTACGGCATTGACTGGAACGTATTACTGAACCCCTATTTTCAAAATGTTATTTTCAGAATAATTTTTTTTTTTATAAATTGAAACAAAACCTGTTTTTCCTCAGCTTAACCTTCTAATATTCTTGCTCGTGTGTCGTAATTGATCATTTTAGGGCACTAAGTTCTACGTTGAGGGCCATGCGGAGGATAACTACAGTTACTTCGAACAAGAAACGACATTTCTATGCAAAGGGTGCTGTCATTTCCGGCACGCGTTGCCGCTAATCCACACAAGGCATTAAATTCTTCAAACATAATCCTATTAAATGTGGCTACAACTTACAAAAGAGTTCCTGTTAACGTGGCCACTGCGTAGGAACTCGACAAATTGTGAAGAGTTTTAAGTTGGGATGAGAACGCACGTCTTCTACCGGTTGTTATGCACGGCAGAGTTTCCCCAATAATTCATCGTTGTCGTGCGCCGCGCTGGCAGTATTAACATTGTAATTATTTTCTGCAGTCAGTTACTGACAACAGACGAGAAGTGCTTCAAGTCGATCGAGAAGTCTCGTTGTGATAATTTGCACAAGACACTTTTCGTTCAATTCTCAGGCCGACGAATAGGTGGTTAATTCATGTTTTACGGCAGCACACTCTTGAAAATGTCGTACATTTTGCTCACAACATTCTTTTTATCAAGCTCAAAACACAAGAGACTCTTCGTAAAAATATTAATTGATGGAAATTGAACACAAAATCTTGTCTACCACTTTATCTTCTTGTGCTTGCGTTATCCAGAATTTGAAATCGTTTGAGTGATGAAAAATCACCTTTAAAGTCTAGAAACATTGGATTTTTGCCGCTCAATCGCATCTAAAGCTGCAGCTTTTCTGCCGTCAACAGGCACTTCTGCCTATTGATCAGCATTATCGTAGCCTCGGAAGGGGAGTAGCTTATGTAAAAGTTCAAAGCCCAGGAAATTTACCAACGTATTCATTTCGTTAAATTTATTGACAAAAAACTGCCTAAAACATTTGCGAACTCGCATGTACATTCGTTTTAACTTGAGGTCAACACAGAAAATCTCACCATAAAAAGCTTCTTGCCGCAGAATCATAAACTTTTCAACACGTATTTTGACTCAAAACAAGGCTCGCGTCTTCACTGTACGCCCATAGAAAATTTAATCTACCGAAGCGCAGGGGAACGAGTGAAATTCCGTGCAGTCCTTCAGCGTTTCCTCCGGGCGTCAATCTCCTTCATCTCGGTAATTAATTACTCTGGAGATCACTTAATTTTGCCTTGATCAACTATAACTCAGAAGGAAACAGGCCTTGTGATTGCAGCTGATGAGAGAGGAAGCAGAGGTAGAGCGGCAGCAGCAAGTGATCGTACACCGACGTTAGCGCTTCATTTTACTATACTTTAGGTGGTTCTAATAATGCTTGCAAATTCTTCGTCGTTTAGTGCACAATCTCGAAATTTTACATGCGTTTTTTCATGTCTGTTTTTAAAAGTAAGGGGCAGTTTCATAATCCTTCAATGCATGGTATTTGAGGTATAGTAAAATCTGAAGGGCTGAAGTAGGGAAACGTATTCTTTCTGTAGACATTTAACAAAGTTTTCATTAACGCGAAAATGTGCTCACCGTGTTATGAAAGTCGATTAATTTATTAAGCGGATAGAAAATGCCTCTCGAGATTTTATAAGGATCGACTAAACAGAAACGAGCAGAAATACAAAATAATTTCTAATTAATGAGTAAATTCACTCATGCATTGAGCTGAAGGCTCCGCAAATATGTAAAGATCTCGAAGAGTCGAGTAATTATTATAATGATCCCTTGAAGTGTTTGCGCTCATCCGTCTCGTATTGAAACAGATAGGAAATTATCTAAGTTTACATTCAAACTTTGTTTTTCGGCTTAATTGAAGCGTTTTATCGTTAACCTCAAGTAAGACCTTCATGCAATTTTAAGGCTAATAATTATGCACGCGATGAAGGTGAAGGGCAGAATTTGGCAATGTGGAAGAATTGCAATGAATGTTTAATATGGAGTTCATTGGCTCTAGGAAAAAGGGGAACGCTAATCCTTGAATGTTTCTTTTTATTTATAGTCTGCTGCCGAGTTGGACTGCGTCTGATGGTTAGAAAGAGAAATGTTGCAGCAAATTTCATGAATTGGCATACCAAGAGTCAGTAAAATTAGGGAATTTTACTTCGATTGAAATTTAATCGTACTAAGCTTATTTTTATCCTGAGACGGAAATTCCCTGGAAATCAACATCTATTCTTCTCATGCGAGCGTAGAGTTAGTTTTTGTCAATAGCCGTTAGGCTACGTGCATTTACTAAGTTACAAATAAATAAGCTTAATGAAAGTCTCTAGCTCTTCACGAATATATTGATATACGAGCACAGGTATCGTAGAAACTGTAAATCCATCATGATGTTTCATGAACAATAATGCAGTGAAACTCTTTAGAGGATCTCAATATTGGATAGCGTACCTAGCTTAGCATAGAGAGAAACTTGTGTTTATTGGTGCACTATTTCTTCAATATGGAGTAGAAGTATGGTATGGCACCGAAAAAAAACAGACGAACAAAGTTTTTACCCATCAGAAAAAATCCATAGGAGCTATTACGCTGTAAATTGAATGCCTTCGTTTCCATAGACGCTGCTCTAGAAGCCTTGTAGCTTATACAGGCCCACATGTGGTACATATCCTGATCCCAGTTCTTCCTTCAGTGCTCATTTTATTGTAACCCTGCATTTGATGTAAGTTACCTGTGGTAAATAAATCTTTCTAAAAGTTTTTACACGTTTCTTATTCTCATTAGCAACAATAAAGCTGCTAGGAATAAATTACTACATTGGCGTCTAAAAAATAGACGCTCGATTTTACCTTAAAAAATTAAGAGTCTATTCAAAAGGATTTCTTTCATTTGAATTTCCTTTACAAACAGGTAGTGTTTAACACATCTCATTAAGAGATTTTCGTGTCAAAATTTTTTCAAGTAATGAATGTAAGCTATTCGAACAGACTGCACAGCTATGAATTTTAGAAAAAGTTTTCAACCAAATACCTTAAAAATTCGCCGGATACGAACCAACAAATCCTTCATTTCAGTTGCCTTGAGTCACTTGGCTGATTGCACATCCTTTACGTTGTAACTAATGATCACCTTCAGAGGCAAATGCAGGAAACACACACCCATCATTCGCTCATTTCGTTCAACAGGGGGGCTGTTGCCGCTTATTACTTATAACAAGTTTTTTCCATCTCTGTCACTTGCTAGATCTCAAGGCGAGTCTTCTGTACAATATCCGGCTGTAAACCGCCAAATTACCCTTCTTCTTTCTCAGTCGGAATAGAGTTTATTTATCAACATTTTGGAGAATTCGTCAAGGGTTCAGCGAGCGGAGATCAGAGAGCAAATATAAGGGGTCATAAGGAGGTCGCCTTTACAAATAGGAGCACCTTGAACATGGGAATTTAAAATATTGCTGAACTAATTCTGCCGGGGAGTGTGAGGTACTAAGTGCACGAGTAATGATATCAGATTTATTTTTCAAGCACCCGTTAGAATACTAAAAAGATCTAATTTGTTCGTACTTCCATGAAATTTACTCTCGTAGTGACAGCATAGTTTAATAAAGGAATAAGTGAAGTGTAGAAACGTACATTTTCATACGACGGCGATTATCTTGTATGCTGAAATGGTCAGCTGCTGTAAACTTGTGAAGTCGTCAACTGAATATTCTCCCTCGACAAGAAACTTGACAAAAATATGAACAACCACCGTTTCGACTAAAAAGGGAACCCACTCAATTCCAAAAACAAAGTCTTCAGCAAAAATTAATTTGGGTTTTGCACATTCTGTTTGTTGTTGAGGTAGCTTTAAAATTCATTGAACATGACCCACAGCGATGCCTTAGATTAGAGCCTCATTTGCTCGTTGTCCGGACCTCTCACTCTTTGAAACCAATACACAGAAGAATCTTTGATCCTATCAAAGTTCTGTTTAACTAGCGATGACGAAAGACATGTGATTTATTTTTATCCAGAACCCACACTAACAGGAACACAACAAAAGGAAAAACATCCTCATCATTTAATTCAATTCTACGTATAGAAATCTTCTAAGAGTTGATGCCATTAAATTTGCAGCCTGCTCGTCCTTTAGAATTAACAGAAAAAACATCGAACGTCACCAATGGCCCTGGTTGTTTCATTAGCTACAGAAGGGAACTCTGTCGAGACCGTAGTGAGCACTCCTTCTCTTCGTCAGACAGAAATTCAAATCTGCCCCTGCAAAATCCTCTCCCAATCAAATTAACTTGACTTAATGGCGCCTGGAAGCATTACGTGGGATGATCCCTCGGATTCCGTCGGAAATGAAATTTTCTTTTGTCTTGAAATGTCCTTCCTCGAGCACTCAATCAAATAGTAATCATTGAGTCGATGGAGAAGGATGTGTATGTCTGAAACCTTGGCTTACTGTTAAATCATGGCTCGATTGAGTTAAAGATTAACTGTGTGGTTAAATATGCTCCATCCTTTTATCACAGATGTTGAATGCTGAAAAATAATCAAATACAAGTAAACAATTCATATCCAAACCCGTGAGAAGTGGATGCGTGTCACCAGAGATCTGTTGCTTTATGGAGATTGAGTTATGGCGCCCCCATGCATACAGCTCAGGCTCCATGCATGGGGACTCGATACCATATTCAGCTGTCGTATTGAATTACGGTAATTCTTTCGAGCAGCCGCAGTTAAAATCATATTACACCTCAGGCTCGTGTTCGTGGCTTGGATTGAAAAGGATTCAGGTCGTGGAAGTAGAGGTTCTGGAACACATCTGTTCTTCTCGTTTATCGCACATTTTTAACTTTATTGTGGCCGTGGTGCACGTGACCGATGTGACAGTGTGTAAACTTTAATGTAACCAAGGACCAACACCAACATGTTTGCTAATGATTATTGAGTGTGCGGGTATTTATTAGTTTGTGCTTTTTTTTAGGGGGGGAGGCGTTGGAATGTAGTGAAGGATGTTAGGGAAGTAGGTTTGTAGATTATAGAGACGAATGTACGTGACACCTGAAGGTTAACGCTTAGTATTTGTTAGTTTCATATGTATAAATTTTTATTAAAGACTGACTTTTTTGGTAATTCAGCGCAAAAGATAGATCTTTCCATTCTAAGGCATTTTCTTATTGTTGAAAATGCATCCTTTCGTGTTGGTTCTTCTTTCTATTTTGTGCGTGAGATTTGATAAGGATGTCGCTGAATGTCGCTGAATAATTATGAACGAAGCCGTTATGGGATTTAGAATTTCACCAAGATTTAAATGAATTCTTTTGATAAAGATCCACGAAGGTGGACTGATCCGTATGTTATTTTTATCATATGTCATGGGCTCTCATTTTTTATTGTAGGTTTGTTGAACACAAAGATTACATTTTAAATAACATTTTCACTGAATTCTTGTGTTTCAGAGAAAGGCAATCGTGTTCGAAAGTTATTCTCTACTTCGCCCGGTGGGAGCGGCCTCTGACGTCGTGCGTCCCAGAATCGAACAGGTGGACCATTTCGAAGTTTCGATAATCGGAATAACATCTTCGTGCTCATTTTTTTCAAGCCGGTCGATCCAAAAATCGGAGAGCTCGTTTTCTTAGCGGCTCGATATTTTCAACAAATGTGCACATCGGAAATTCGTAACGAGGCCACCGAGAGTACACGTTCACCTCATTACGGATACAGTTTGTATTACATGACCCAACGACGTGAGCTGCGGCTGCTCGATTTTTCCGACTGGGTGATGTGGTTGATGGTGGCAACAACCACCGGGGTGTGATAGATGGTTTGATGAATTAGATGGTGTTACGCTGTAAGTCGTGTAACGTGGTGGGTGGAGTAACGTTCAAGATGGTGTAACTTCGCGTATGGTATAACTTTGCGTATGGTGTAACTCCGTAAATGGTGTAACTTTGCGTATAGTGTAACTTTGAGTACGGTGTAACTTTGCGTACGGTGTAACTTCGCACATGGTGTAACTTCGCGTATGGTGTAACTTTGTGTATGGTGTAACTTCGCGTATGGTGTAACGTTGAAGATGATGTAACGGGGTAGATTTGATAAATTTGTAGAGGGTGTAGCGTGGTAGTTGGTGCAACATGTTGGACTGGGTAACGGAGTAGATGGTGTAACGTTGTCTTGAATATCTTGAATATCTTGAAGTTGTTCGGGCCTCTAT
>VOMN01016574.1:0-100228 GCA_014899125.1 Orchestia grillus | reverse complement strand
ATCAGTGGTGGTTAAACAAATATCTATCTATCTATCTATCATACGGCACTGCTTCTGGTTGAATCGATTCAGCTTGTCTCCACATAGTACAGAGCAAGAGTAACGGTGATGTTACCGGCCCTCGGATGTTAGGAGTCATTTGTTTGAGTCTTACTCGTGTGTGGCCTTAATAGTCCTGTTGCCTTAATAGTCGTGTCGTCTTAGAAGTCGTGTTTTAATAGTTGTGTTGCCTTGGTATTGAGTAGCATTGCTGTCGAGTCGCCTTGGTTTTGAACTCCCTTGGGCTTGAATTTTACCTTGTTATGGCTCTGAGTTACCTTGGCTTTGATTTACCTTGACTCTAAGACGCCAGACTGTGCACCAGTAGTAGGTAAATTTGTAATTTCAATTCGCTTTCACACCTCCTTTCATGTATGTTCCAGTTTTTTCCTTCTCATACATTTCGTTGCAGCGTGGGTCAAGGTACACATTGAAATTTGACTCTTTTGTGGTGCCGCTCCAATAAAACTGATACCGAGTTCCCTAGGATGTTTGCCTTATAATAGAGGGAGCAAAGTGTTTGAAAATAACATATAACGTATTCTCTAACATTGCAGGCCTCAGATTTGAGAAGCCTCATTTCCTACTTTCGTATTTGTCCTTATTCTCGCACCGCTGCAGATGGCTGCCATGGTTCAGTGCACATCTCCGTCTCACATCTTCCGCAATACCTTATAAGAGCTTCCTGCTTTCCGCTCGAGCTGAAAGTTTTACATTCCCGGACTTCAATGGCTAATTTCCAGACTTAAAGTCCCGCGTATCGTCTATTCTGTGGATGAAGAAGGGTCGAGAAAGTTGAATAATTCAGTCACAACACAAAAGCGTCATAACAGGCGAGGAAATGCTTTCCAGTGACGTCAGCTGACTGCATTCCTTTTACTGAACGTCACTGCCCTTTGGTTTGCCGAAACTTTTCCAATTTTTCTTTGCTGTAGGATCTAATTAAATCTGAATTTAAGTACATGTGCGTTCAGTCATGAATTCTTGAGGTCAGCAAGGATTTAGATGAGCACAATTCGTTCGTTGCTCTTTGCTCTTCGGGTACATTTTACGCTACGAATTTACCCTTAACTGTCCCGTTGCACGAGGATGTTCTTAGTGTTTTGGAAAAATTAAATACATCCTTGTTGCAGATGCACTTGACGCTGCACATTTTTATCGTACAAAGCTGAATGCAGCTTTCGTGGAAAAGTAATTTGGTTGTTCAAAGGTTTAACTTATTTAACCATTTATATTACAATGCTGGTCTTTCTTTACTCATGTTTAATTCAGTTTTGAGACATTTAAGGCAGTCATTGCGGAATTTTTGCTCGTTAAAATGGATATCTTTGGAAAATTTAAGCACCCTGGAATATTGATGAATTTTAGCCATTGTTGCATTTTGAAGCTCTTGATGTTATTGCCTGTTTATTTACATTTTAACCAACCGTCCACGTTTGCTATCCCATAAGCCAGAAATTTTCCGTCTGTTTTGGCATTATTGGCAGAGCGAAATCAAGAAAAGCACATTAGTTAAGACATTGAATTAGGGAATTGTGCTTCATCGTATTTTGTTGTTTCAGCTGAGTCACAAAATGTATGTTAACTTGTCCTCTTGAGGCGTGTCAGAGCTGAGCCACTGCGTAGAAACCAATTTCCACCTCTGCAATCGAGAAGCAGTTAATTAATAAATTGGATTGGAAAGCTTCCCAAGAAAACCATTCCGTTTCATAACAAATCGATTGCCCTTGATTGAAGTTATTCACTAAATACATAATACATTAGATGTTGTCAGGTACCTCATTGTGTTGTATAAACTCTGCTCGTGCTGGAAGCTCATTCAGGTCATTGTAAAGTCAAGCCAGTAATAGATAACGACGTGTTAAACTAACCGTCTTCTATTGTGATCAAACTTTCGTGAAAGAGGTGAAAGTGTGCCACTGTTCAAATAGTGGGAACGGTTAAGGTTTGGTTCTCCTTGGGTCGACTGCAGCATCGTGCTGCTTCCCATTCATGAGTTACTTGATTAAATGATGAATTAAAATTTAAATGAGAGTATTAAATGTCTGTGTGCGTACCTTGTGCATTTCTAACTTCGTCTGGTCCCTCAGTGCGGGCTGGCAGCGTTGTATTGCTGGTTGGCGTCGGGTCGCTGGTGTGCTGGAGACTATGGGCACATTGGCGGTATCGTGGGGATGACGACTCGAGCCTCGACTCTCCCAAGTCTACCCCGAGTGCAACTCCAAAGAAGGGAGAGACTAGTTCGTCGCGGCGGTTCGGGCTCCTGGCGTCGTTACTCGAGGAAGAACTCGTTCAGGAAGGTGGAGAAGAAGGAGACGACGAAGATCCCGCCTTTATCCAGGTAAGAGACTGGGATTATATGTGGAGTGGTATGCTTGATGTTAGAAGTGAAATGAGGTCTCAATCTGATCTTCTCCTTTATTTTCGTTAACTACCAGTGCCCAGGTTTCGGTGCCTGCTTCTCCAGAGGATGTTTAATATAGGTCCGTAGATAAAGTTACTTCTAATCATCGTTCGTGTTAAAATATTTCAGTTTCTTAGATAAAACGATTTCATATCGATTGAGGTCTGAAATTTGGAGGGTTATATATCAGAGCTTTGTATGTGTACTGCTTGAAAATTCTATTCGCAGAGATCTCATTGAGCGAGATGTGTTGAAATGTCCTGTAGTTTTTGTCAGTGGCTCATGAGTGAAGCACAAAAAACACTCGTACGAGTTCTCAGGTTCCCGTGGCTTATTTTTCCGAAATGAGCGAGTAGCGTCTCTTATCTTCAGCAGTATTCGCTCCAATGTTGATGAAAATGCAATAGTGGCTTGCAACGAACGTAATGAGATTTCATTCTGCAGCTGTTGCGGCTGTTGAAGGAGACTTTCTTCGACTTCCAGCCGGTTAGTTACGTGCCCTGTGCCGCGTTAATTAGATACTGTGTTCTGTCCCACAAAATCGTTGAAGATTTTTATGACCTAACTACGTTTTTTTCAAATAACTTACTTGGTTCGATAGAGTGTTTGCTAACTCGGTTCCACAGTGGTCTTACTAATGGGTAGGGTATTTAAACGTCAGTTTCGTAGCTAGCTTGTTCTTACCTAACTCTGGATTTCATACAACCTGTTGTTTGTTATGTGCTCCTAACCAATTCGTTAGTGCTTTGATATCAGCTCAATTCTATTTCTGCCGCTTGAAGCAGACCGTGTCATAACCTCAGCGTCGTATTGGATCGAGTTGTTCGCGCTAAAAACAACTTGCGTTTTCTGCTTTCTACTCGCGCTCATAAGCATGGAATCATATTGTTTCTAAGACTTTTATCTCTTGAGTGTTCTTCCGTGATCGTAAGTTTGTCAGTATTTGATATTTTCGTTATATCAATGCAGTTTATTTACATACTTAGGGAGGAAATTAGTTGACTAACCTGCACAGAGCGTCGCACTCTTCGTGCTTTTGTAGATTGCCATCTCGTTGGGGAATTTTTATAAATAAATGCTGATTTGAATCTGGTGTACTGCATTTGTTTATTTCACTAACCACTGCTTGAGTTCATGATTCTCAACTTGGTCACTTCTATATTTCTGGGTTGTGATGTAATGACTTGCTGTTGCAGGGCCGCTACTTCGGACCAGATGGATCTGAGTGCCAGCGCGGACTGGGACCCGTTGGGTTGCCGGTGGACGCGAGTTCGCCGTTCGGTACAAAGGTGCAGTAATAATAATCTCACCTAGAGCCTCTCCGTATTCACGACTTCAGTGTGCTGGCTTTGATGCATTTCTTTATTAGAATGCTGGTTTAAATTAATGCCGATCGAGTATGTTCACACTTGGGATACGTTATTGTTTCAAGCTACTTTAACTATCAAGAGCGGTTGTGATGTCGGTTTTGGCTTGGTGGCATAGCTTGACGTGGAGGTATGGTGAAGTGACGTGGAGGTATGGTGAAGTGACGTAGAGGTATGGTGAAGTGACGTGGAGGTGGGGTGTAGGATGTGCTCATGCGGTGACGCCTTGATGAAAGTATGTATTAATTGCTGTTTTCGAGCCTGCAGAGCTTTTCTTGCACGAAATTAAAATTCAAGTTATAAAATTGTCAGTTCTACGAGCATTTCCCCCTTTAGGCCTAGTTCGAATAATGAAGGTAGTGTTTTCCTTGCAGAGGAGCGAGCGTTCACAGTTACTGGGCACCCCGCCGTGCGACGTGAGCAGCAGCTGCAGCGGCAGCAGCGCTGCGACCCCATCAGAGCAGCTCTACCACGCCGACCACAGCTCCTCCGCCTCCTCCAGAGACAAGGTAGAGCCTTCCTAGAACATCGGGGCCGAGCCTTCCTAGAAATTTTTAATTTGGAGAGAAAGGTGTAATGATCTCTGTCAATCGTATTAGCCCGTTTCTTTTGAAAATATTGCTAGAATTGGTGTCGAGATGTCAGTAGTGAAGAGTGTGAAAAATTGTTGATGCGTTTTATTGTGTGTGAGATGAGGGCTATTTTCGACGAGTTTCATCTAAGATGAGATATGATTGATGGATCAGCAAGCAGCGAAGTCCAGATATATCTACATCAGGCGCTCTCTACTGTAAGACTAAGCTTCTAAATAGAGGTCGATGTTTGTGTGAAGTGTATTGAAACGATTAAACAGAAGTTTGTCATGCAAATGGGTGTTGATGTTCTATTGTGGTTGGGGGTCAGGGTGTGAAAAAGTTGACCAAAAAGGTTTTTTACTTGTAATGGAGAAAAATATGTAGACCATTTTATTGTGTGAGACACGTAGCAAGCAGTACAACTATATACATTCGTTATTTGTCACTGAAGCGATGACTTGTGTTCTTTAGTTTTGTCACGTTAATTCAATTTCGACACTCTTCTCCCATTTCACAATTGTATGAGTACTACCGAGGGTGGCTTCCAACGTTCTGTCTGGTATTCACTGTGTCTGTAGTTGAGAGTTAGAAAAGACTAGCTTCCTCTCATTTTGAAAAGGTGTAGAGAAGCAATAAGCAGCCGCTTCAGTTCAAATTTCCTCATCTATTAAAGTGCCTCGACTTGAAACCATGAAACAGCTTTTTATGCGTGAACGTTTGTGTCAATTGCAATGTTTTAGCTCCTGACGCAGTCGTGCTTGGCAGGGACACGCGAATTCGAGCAGCGGGGGCGAGGAGAGCCCGGCCGAGTCGCGTGCTGCGGCGCGGTCACGACGGCGCCGACGCAGAGTGTGCAGGGCGCGCGGCAGCGAGGCGGAGAGNGGACCACGGGTGTACGAGGACGGCGCTGTCGTGGTTTCCATGCTGAGAATTGGCGATTTTCGAAACGTGGGTGGAAATGTGGAACATATTTGTGATCGTGTGGGCGAGCGTGATGGAGTGAAATCTGAAATAATAGCTTTGCTCAAGCTAATCAGAGAGACTGTAACCCATACATTAGGTGCTTTTTACGCAATTTAATGGAGTTTAAATAGTCTTAGTTTCTAACAGACATAACAGACTGAGGAAATAAATTTTAAGTGGCTAATCTTGCAGAACTTCGAAATGATTGTAATTATTTGAATTTGGTAAACCCACTAGTGGGTTCTCCGGACAAAAGTTAAGTCACCTGCAACTAATATAGTGTAGGACCTCCACGACCACGAATAACGGAGGCATTTTTTCTCGGCATCGAGTCTTCAAGTGTCCTAATGTGCACCTGGTTGATTTTGAACACTTGAATCAACTGATCTCGTAGTGCGGTCACAGTACGTGAACGATCTTCTCGACGCCTAACTTCTTCTAGGTGGTCTTACGAATTTTCTATTGGGTTAATGCCAATTTGAATGCTTGACTTATTCTTAATGACTGTTATGCCAATTGATGACAGTTCTAGCCCCTTGCACCAGGCAATTCTTATCCTGGAAGATAGGCAAATAACATGCCTTTCTTTATTCAGATATTGTGCAAATGCTAAAACTTGGTTATTTAGCTCAATGTAACCATGCTGGTCCTGTTTGAGAGACACCTCAACTAAAAGACCCCTTTTTGTGTAGTGTGAGAAGCCCTAGAACATTATAGACCCTCCTTCTCCACGCTTCGTCCCCTGGACACAGGCTTCGTTGAAGGCTTCATGAGGTCTTCGATGTACTCGACAGCGGGCATCATAGCTGTAGAAAGAGAATCGTGATTTTTCTGACTACATGACATTTCTCCACTCCACTATGGTTCAATGTGCGTGTGCTTCGGCCCAGTTTAAACGAGTGGTTTTGTGGGCAGGAGTTGCCATCGGTTGTTTACGAGCTATTTTGCCCCATATATCCATTGCATGGAGTTGAAACGGCAGAAGGGCCATCATAAACTTTTTTCACTAGTACCGTCCTTGATGCTAAGCGGTTCCAGGCAACGATTCAGGACACACGGCGGCGGTCTCTCTCGGGTAGAATTTTATTCCGACAAGAATTTTGCCTTGCATTGCCGAATGCACTGGACGATGGTTTCCAATGTTGGTAGACTCGCATAACAGTTTTATTTATTTCAATATAAACTTAAGTCTAATTACATCATTTTTTTGGCGTAACCCATGAATTTCCAGAAGTTGAATGTTCGTACAAGGAACTTTTAACTTTTGCCATTGAAGTAAGTAAATATCCTTTACGTTTTTGACGTTTCATTTCTCAGACGTTGTATTTGCATATTTTCTGAAGCGTAGAGGTCTATTCATTGGCTTTTCATTGATGTTTCAGTTACCAAGTACCGCGGTTATTGATGGATTTTTGAATTATCGAAGTCTAGAAAATTGCTAGCTTTGATTCATCGTTTATTCTCTGTGGTAGAATAAAGTTCGGCAAAGATTCAATTTAATTCAAGCTAATTGTTTGTTCTTTTTTCATAATATGATACTTATTCAGTTGGAACGTGGTCGAGCGCATATTTAAATTCACGCATTATGCTTTTGTTAGGTGAGAAAATTAATTTTCCGTGGATGTTGAATAGTCTATTATGTACCATTGGATACCGCAAGTATTAGCGTCATCATATTAATGAAAATTGCCAGTACAAACCAACTAAAGGTTTGCATGCGATGCAAAAATAATCGGGCTCCTTGTTATACTCTTAGGGACTCAGCCGACCACAAATGCCTTTGTACTTTCACCAGGATCAGATTCAATTTGATCGCAAAACTGAAGGGAAATTATCAGATTAATGAATTTTATTAATTTGTTTTGAATGGCCTTCTGTGTGACTTTGTTGACATACCCGCTTTATTTTAATCCTGTTAGGAGGACGAGCGAGTCTCGAGTTGATGACGCCCGGGATGACGGCCGAAACTCCGGTAGAGAAACAGAGGTGAGACCTGGAATTTCTTCTAAACTTACGGCTCGTTTCCAGCTTGATCTCTTTTATTGATGAAATTTTTACACTTGGACTTCATTGCTGGCTCTTTATTTGTAAAATGGTTTTATTTCGATATGGTATTGATGTGTTACTAGCGTTGTTGATACTTCCGTTTCCCTTCCTAGCCGCTCAAGCGCTGCTACTTCGCTAACCCGGGCAGTGATGACGAGTGTTCCACTGACGCGGCAAGGTCGGTGAATGCTTAGTTGATTATTGCATTTTCTGTAACTCATTTCAGACTTTCATTTGTGGTATATCATTCAACATATTTGAAGGACCATTTCGATAGACATCTTACAGGATGTAGAGTATTTCGTCTATTACTTTACATCGAAAAGCAAATCTGACGATTGTTACGGGGGTTGATATTTGTTGAAAATATTGAATTATTATTCAAGTTGTTGTTAAAAGCTCTCCATCCGTGTGAATTGTGATCAAAGAGAGTAAGAAGAGTAAAGAGCATCCATTTGAATGGCCTTTAGAAGACGGATAGGAAAACTATGCACAAAGTTTTTTCCTACTCAGGATCCTCTTGTCATAGAAACAACAAATTTAAAATGAAGAGGAAGAAAAGACAAAAAAGAGATAACTAAGGTGTAAAAATCGAAGGAAGCCAAGCGGGCTTAATAGATGCAAGTCCAGAAGGCCTATCTCTAGCTGAAGTAACCTAGCAGTGTTCCTCTGGAGACGCCAGTCCCCAAAGCATACGAGAGACAAACCTAACGCACCGTATTGGGCATCACATGCCCCCAGAGGGATCTAAAATATTGAATAATCCCAGTGCATTATAACGGTGCCATTCCCAGTGCCATTGACCGTTCATTAAAAAACTCCTCTGATCCGAGTGTTCGGTAAGTGACGATAATGTTGCGGGAAAGTTTTTTGAGCTCCATTTAAATTTGTTTTGTGAGTAGAGGGCGGATATGAATGTATTTTGGTATTATTGAGATGTCTGGTTGATTTATAATTCGATTATTTCGTCAAATTAGTGAACAACAATTTCACAAGTGGTAGTTAATATCACTGTCCAAACATGGTTTCAGCCATTGGTAAGGAAGTGTTGTGAATTTCGACATCAGTTCTGTCGAAGGGGTGAAAGAAGTTTCCTAATCCCAAATTAATGGATTTTTCAGTGTTTTATCTATATTATATCGACAACTCGCCGTACAACTCGTATGATCCTGATCATTCTTCACGCGCAGGGACGAGTGTGAAGGCGTATGGAATGGTGCTCACTACTCGGACCTGCTGGAGCGCATGCGTTCCAGGCAGGCGCGCCGGTCGCTCTCTCGAGAGCCTTCCGTCTGCTCGAACCTCTCGGACATTTTAATGTCGCCCAGTTCGTCTCATTGCCGCCTGCCATTCAAGCGAGACGATTCCGTTTGCTCAAACCTCTCTGATTTTACGGTGTCAGAGTGTTCTGAACTGTCCATGGATATTTCGGTGAAAGAGGAAGTGAATAATACTTTCCGGCATCTTCAAGAAATTGAACAAGATCTCGATGATCTAAAAACTTCAGTATTGCAAATGGATGAAGAAGTCGCTCAGTTTGTTACGAAACCTGATCCCTACTCATTAAAGATGACCTTCTCTGATTACTCTCTGTCTTCCAGGGAAGATAATGATTCCATTCCTCATTTACACGATGAGTCGCCTACTGTCGATAATCAGAAGCAATTATCGGGCGCGGAAGAGTCGCCACGAGCGAGGTCTCACAATGGTTTGCGATTTGTTGGATCACCAGTCGGTGGCAGTAAGAGTTTAACTGTGCCTGGATCACTCATTGTTTCAAAGAAAAACGCAATTCACGTTTCTGACACGGAGGCGGAAGCGTCTCTGGAATGGGACTCGCCTAGACACACCGTGTCCTGTGCCGTGCCTGCTATGGAAAACGGGGATGCTGCTTTCCAGGTTTGTGGTGATGCTATTTTCCAGGTTTGGGATGTTGCTGCTTTTCAGGTTTGTGGTGATGCTGCTTTCCAGGTTTGTGGTGATGCTGCTTTTCAGGTTTGTGACAATCGTTGCAGTAGCTTTAGTACCCGAATGCCTTAGCGGGCTGTTCCACTTTGAATATCAGATGCAATTTTTTGCGAAATTAGGTTTTATACAGAGAGGGACGCAGGTGTATGAATCCTTAACTTTCCTATATCAGTGAGCAGATGGCCTCTTTGAGATTATTTTGTGGGTTGTTTACAAGACCGGCGACGTTTACAGATGAGTCTTGTACTATAATTTCTCACAATGAGTTTAAAATTTCTAAAAAGTACTATCCCTGATAGGCCTCCCTTGCGACACTATCATCAAACGGCGGAGGGAAACAGTATCATTCAACAGCTCGCGGATATGCGAAGGCAAACCATGCACACAAACCGGTGGCACCCCAGTGTGGCCAGGGCATAAAAGCCCAAACATTTTCAAGATATTCAAGATATTCAAGTAATATTTAATCAGAGCTTTTCATAAACTTCATAATCTGTGCACAGCATTTATATCTTCACTGAGGTAAATCTATCCAGTTGGAAGATTTGGTAGTAATGGGTATTATTTTCAGATAGCTCCAAGAAAATTTAATCCACGTTTTAAATAGTAATCTACCCGTGTGCTCCATCATACTGTATATGATTACCCTTGTAGCCGAATTTCTGCCCAGGCCATCATTTATAAATTGATGCAAGGACACCTTGAAAGTACATAATTCGGGTGCCCATTGCTGACCATCTTGGTGTGCCACCTATGTGCCTCAGGAACATCGTGTTTAATCTACTCCTCCCACAAGAAGTACTCTGCCGAGAGTTATCGATCTCGTCGTTTTTTTTATGGGTCCCATGAATGGCTAATGTGCTGTCCCGCAGAAGGACGAGGCGCTGGTGTCCCTGGAGTGGGACGACGGAGGCGTGAAGCAACACCCGGAGCCGGCGATGCCTCAGCGGCGTCGTGACAGCAGCCAAGACTTCCACGATGACGTCGTTGTCGGGTCAGTGCTGTGGTCACTGCGGGTACGCATGTGAGGCACTTTGATTTCGGGAGGTCGCAGGAGCTGTCGTTTTTAAATACATAGAAGGATTGAAAGTATCCTACGATCAGGTAGTGAGAGTGACGGTGCTGTATTCCTGTAATGTCGCTAATTCTGGTTGATAGGGGTGGTACCTCACATAGCGCTCCCAAACGGGCTGTGATAAGTAAGGCCTTTGGATCCTCTACTGAATTCAAATTGGCGCCAAAGTGAGAGACGGGATTTTCAAAGTGGTGAACGAAAGTATGGTTAAAGAGTAACAAAAGTAGGCGAGAAGTCCGAAAAGTAATCGGAAACATAACGCTTGCATAATCTAATCAGAAATTCTCCTAATACTAATATTCCTTTCATTGTCCTTCAAGGGCATAAAATAAGGGTCATGGGCAATAGGGTTAAGTTAGTTAGGTTTGTCCATCCTATGTTATGGGGACTGGCGTCCCCGAGGGGACAGTATTAGGATACTTTAGCATTAGCCAGGCCTTCGAGACTTCTGTCTTTCGCGCCCACTTTGGCTCTTTCAATTTTCCCACCTACCTCGCTATCTCTTCTTTATCTTTTTTCCGACTGCATCCTTAACTTGCTGTTCTATGCGCAGGGGATCCTGTGGGTGAACTCACGGTGTGCATAGATTCCCCGTTTTCCGTAGTCCACACTTAATGATCCTTTGTTTTCGCTGTCTTCGGATCACATTTCGTGTGGACAGGGAGCATATAACCATGCCTGGAGGAACTTTGTTCCGGTGCCGTTCTTAATATGTAGTTATGCCTGCCTCTCGACCGTTATTGCAGCGTTGATGGTAGCCCTCACTTTTTTAGGTGACAATGACGGCTCCCACTCTTTCTTTGTTGTTGAATGTACTTTTATATTGGCCTCCGAACGTGATATTATTCTTTGTTTAAGCATATTTTTTGACCATGTCGCACGCGTAACCATAGCAGTATGTTTGTTAAAATGTTAGGCCTTCTTATCGAGGAAAAATTTATGTAGTCGACATATGTAGCATTTCACCATTCAATGATGTCTCCTAACGTCTTCATGTCGCCTAATGAGATCAATGAAGTATCAAGTTATGGCCAGTTTCTTTCTCATCTATCATTAGTGTTTTTATGTAAATTGGTTGTTATTGTATTAACACTACCACTGCGTTATGTTTTAGATCGTAAATATACTTGATCAAGATATCATTTGCTCTCCTGTGTGCTAATCGTCAATGCAAAACTGTAGCACCACCACCTTTAAAAATGATTTCCTTATCATAGCTTGCCCAAGATGGAAGGATTTGAAGAATACAAGAAGACATGCCGAAGGTAAGGTTACTAATTTCCTTTTTCAACTATGCTCTGAATCAGTCCGTTCATGCACGCGTCTCTATCGATGTAGCTGGCCGAATATAAATTAATACACGTAAAATTTGCATATATGTATTCTATCATTCTCCAATTTATTGAAATGAATTTTGATGTCCACTTGGCAGAAGTCAGCTGCTGCCAGATCACTCATCATTGGAGCTTGATCTTGAGATGGAACTAAACAGTCCTGCGTCCCACCGGCCCAGCATCGGTCCAGACCAGTGCAGGGCATCTCCGACCGACCTGGTTGTGGCCGGTATCCAACCCTCTTCTGACGATGTCAAACTTCTCAGTGAGGAACCCAAAGCTCAAAACATGTCTTTGATGACCGCTTCTACGGACTCGGCCATTGTGACATCCATGACTGCGTCCGGAATGAGCAGTTCGACGATGTCCGAGCTAACTTCGTCTGTGACTGCCATAATGGAGGGATCGACGGACTCTGCCATCTACTCAGCACCAGGATCACGTTCGGCGACTGCAAGTCCCGTCCCATCCTCTTTCCTGCAGCCTACTCTAAGGTACGCTGCTGCAGCTGCTTTAAACAGGAGGAAAAAATCCCGTGTTTTTGCTTCGCTTCCTGCCGCTGCCTCGCGACCTGCGTCACTTCGGCTTTCATTGCATGAAGTTACGTCAAATGCATCAGCTGGGAGTGGTGGTGTGTACGCTGGAGTTCTCAATACTCCCCTTAGACACTCGCTATGCATTCCTGGTGCTCTGTCCCCTTCTGTACATACTCCTTCTGGCTCTTCCTCAGTTATCTCATCTCTTTCATTATCACATCCTTCTCCTCTAGATTTACTAACTCCTGAATCTCTTGAAGATTATACTCTAATAGAACGATGGTTAGCAGGTTATCCTGATTTAAATGAGAGCCCCAATGTCAATGACTCAGGGGTACCAACTTTGCGTAGAAAGAAAAAGCACGTAAGCTCAGGTGATGCAACTCAGTCTAAGAAGTCTTCCGATTCATGTAGTCGTAGTAAGAACGAGGTTGCGTCCGGTTGTTGCCGACCGTGCAGCCAATGCGTCGCTGTGCTTAATACTGTATCAGCTCTGCAAGGTATTCATACCGCGCTTCGAATCTCACCGTGCTATGAATTTCCACGGCGTATGGGACGCACTTGCCCTCAGCCTTACGACTCGGCCCGTAGCACAATGCCTTGCAAATGTTGTCCTGATGCCCAACGTTGTTCTGATGCCCAACGTTGTTCTGATGCCCAACTCTCAGCGTGCTTACATGCCTCGTGATGGGCTGTGAATAAGTCTTCTTATTCAATGTAAAGCAAAATGTCTCTTGGGTGCGTATAAATTGTATAGTAATGAATTCTTTCAAAACGCGTGGCACCTCAGTTTTTTCTCGTTTTTAAATGTCACTAAACATTTGAATGTTGTTTCTTGCCTTTCATGGTCAGTGCCTTTACAATATGCAAAAGGCATACAGCTATCACACCATTCATTTGATTCAGTGATGATTTCATCTCGAAATGAAAGGTTTGAAGTTATCTACAAAAAATGTGTTCTCACGACGTCCTGTTCTAGCAAATCGTTTTCTTGCTCAACTGCTTTCAACTTGTGTTTAATTATCCTACATTAATTTCGCTCATATTTGTCTCATTCCTCCGCATTAGGTTCGCCTCATTCATCATTCTCGACTAGATACAAGATGGTCACTACATAATAGTCCGACGTATAGGTTTATGCCACCTCAGTGGGGGATGCTTTGATTAGCTCGTGATCCTTACGGGACTAACAAACTTCCTGTTGAGCAACTCAACTTTTCGGGTTAGATATTTAAGCATGATCATTTTTCAGACCGTATTTCTATATAATGTGACAATTTATTCGCTTCTTTTACGACTTTTTCGGAACTAAAAAGTAAATCAAAGTGTACAATGGATTTGTGTGCTAAATAATTATGAAGTTAGGGAGAGGATAATGATTATAGCATGTCATACTGCTGACTGTTCTTTCGGCAACCAACAACTCCAATGGTGACCCATCGACATCAGGCTGCTATGATGGAAGTGTTCTCTCCGTATCGGCAGCTCAATCTTCTTCTTTTCGACTCCATCTATTCTTCGCTTTCGTTCTGTGCACTTCGTGCGTCTGCTAGTACATCGACATCATGCTCAATAGGAGTCGGAAATTGCCACACCTTGAATGAAATTCAATCTCAACGAAACCGTAACTGCTAAATGGTGCTGTCTTGGAACTAATGACCTTCGTTTGACTATCGCGTTTGGCGGATTTTCTTCCTGTGACGAAAGAGCGGATATGTGCATCGAGTGGTAGAGTGCAGTAATTTAACTACGTAATAAATATTTATTTTGTCTCCTGATGTCTGTTGGTGAACATTAATCTTTGACTTGATTGCTCATTTGAATGATTTAATAAAAAGTGTTGCCTTAGTCTGCAGCGTGCTGCTCTAATTAAATCAGGCATAAACTGTGCTGAGCTTCACGTAGAGCTGCAGTGGTATTCTGCTGCCGTCGTCATGAACTATTAAGTTGCCAGTGAAGTCATGTGTGCCTCTGGAAAAGTTTCAATATTGGCCTTCAAACCTGAAATCTCGAGCATCAGACGACCTCAACGTTGCCGTGTGGCCGAGGTGCGTAGTGGTGCACGGTACGAGTAATCTACGCTTCAATTTAACTGCTCGTAACGTCGTGTAATTGTCACTTGCATGAGATGCTGAGTATACGAAGCTTGGATAATTCAAACCTTTGCACGATGCAAGCCTTTTAAAGTATAAATGGATGTGATAAGTTTGGGTTCATCACTTTGAATATTTTTAATTTGGTCTGTTCGTTTCTTCGGTTTCGATCGAACTAATTGATGGTTTAATCCGTACGTTATGGAGCGAATGCACGATGACTTCGATTATGTGAACTAAAATCGCCAGGCGCCTAAGAGATGTAAATCTCGTTTTTATGTTCATTTCGCTTTCTCACCTGATGTAACTCCTTGCACTTGTCTGACGATAGCAGGATCGAACACCAGCACAGCCGCAATCGAAAAAGTTATTAACCAAGTAATAACACAAAAAGAAAACTGATGTGGTATCCTAGAAGTAGTTGCGAACAGTAACGTTCCATAGTTCAACAAGTAGAAACTATTGTACCAGGGTTTGGTCTGTAGATATTCTGCGCTGTGAGATTGAAGCAGTGAATCAAACGGTGTTTGACGGCATGAAATTGAAGCCCTGTTATCTGTTAGCCAAATTGGACGTCCATTCTATCATCTCAATTGTCATTTCAGCAGTTTTCGTCAGCATTTCAGCATTTCGAAATACATTATTCTTCTCCTTTGTGTTGATATGATATAATTCATCGCCCATTGTGCCGTCAACTCGATCAGCACATTCCCTTTTTTCTCTTCGTTAGAGTTCTCGAGAAAAGTTTTTAACTATCATAGTTTACTTTTCAAATGACCTTCTGCCTCGCTACCAAGTAGTATCAGGCACAGCGGCGACTCTCATCAAAATGTGTTCGTCTGATCGTGGTCGCTGTGTGTCCGGCCTTTGCTCCGTGCAGGAAACCTTTGGCCAACAGACCCATGCTTGCTTTCCGCTTGTCCTATCCAGCTTTTTTTGCCTGCGTCTCACGTATTTACCTAATTAATAGCTGTAGCATCTCTCTTCTGTGAGTTATTTAGGTTTCAAAATGTTTATTCGTAACCAACGCTCCTCTTTACTTTCAAAATTTAATGCTTGTGAAGTGTAGAAGCCATGTAACTCGTATTGCTTTTTACGATTTAAATTTTGATTGTTCGTGTAACTTAAATGTATTGTTATTGAGCCTGTCCTCTTAAGATTTTTAGGTTCATAAGTGTTCAGTATTCGTAATCACGCATACACTTTTACTTGGAATGAAATTGCTTGGTTTGCCCATGAGTAAAAAATCAATGATCTCGGTTTCGAATCTTGAAGTTGGTGCCTCGAAAGCATTTCTCAAGGTGATCTGTTGTGCTTATGGGCACCGCTTATGGGCACCGCTTATGGGCACCGATTATGGGCACCGCTTATGGGCACCGCTTATGGGCACCGGTGGTTGGTGGTCAGGATCTGTCGCCCATTCCTTACGTGATTACCGCATCAGTGTGACCCCCATCACATCGTGATGAAGGCATAGCCCATTTCTCGGAAATTTCCGCTATCGGGGATTTTCTTTGGTTCTTATATCGTTTCGCAGTCAGCAGAGGTTTAAATCTTCGCATTTTTTGCAAGATTTTAATCATAAATCTTTATAATGTCTCGTGTGCGCGTGCACTTATTGTCTTTACTATAACTCTCACAGTGGCTTGGATGTTATTAGTGCAGTTACTCGTTCCCAGAAGCCCGCGCCTGAGACCAATGAATCAAAGACCGAAATTGGTAATAGACAACCTTACTGAACGTAGTTAATTCCCCAAGTCAAACGTAATACATACATATTATACTGTTCACTGATCACGTGTATTGTCCTCATGGCCTTGTAATTCGTACGCCAACAACCTGGAAGTGTGGTTTTCATTTTCTCGTTACTTTCTATTTAAATTTTTTGTAATTTCTTTATTTCAAACGATTTTGACGTCTCTTGTAAATTGACTGCCAGCCTTATGCTACGACAAAGTGCTAACAGCGAGGTGGATATGAAGTTGTTGTTATGGTTTCACCATTTCCAAATTGCTCGGAATATTTTTCTTCTTCATGTCATATACAGCCATGCTCCTGTTCGTTGAGAGTTTGGCAGGTGGCTTTTTTTCGTGCGACTTGGCGATGCTTGCGGTGAGGCCTATAAATAGTCCCTGTGACGGAACTTAGCGCCAGTGTGCATCTCAGAGGTGCTATGCATGGTAGCGTTGGAGGAGCTGCAGCCAGTGCGTGACAGGTGTAACAGGTGAAACATGTTGCTGTGCTACGTGGCCGAGTACTCTTTGCTCTACATGCACAGTAGACTTGTGGAGGCCGCTGTGACTCTACTTACTGATGGGTTCATGTGAGTCGTGGAATTAAGCATTTTCAAGCTGCTTCAGTAATTTTATCGATCAATACTCGGCGTGTCTTTCAGGAACTTGCGAACGTGGTGTCATCTGGAGTGGCGTGTGTGCGTGTAATTCACTGTGGATAGAAGGAAGTGACATCTGTACATATACAATATTTATTAGTCGAGAGCTTTCGGGGTTTACTCATCAATTCAAACTTAAACTATGAATGTTTTCACAGTAAAAGCAGAAATGAATGCTTTCTCGGTAAAAGCGAGTTTAGGTAAAAGCAGCAGAAATATTGTCACCTTAAACGTAGGACTAAATACCGGCATAATTTCAACGGTGTAATTTGGACTTGAATAGAATACGTTGAACAACTGCTGCAAGTTTGATGTTCCGTTTCTATTTAATATTATCTCCACGGAAGTTCATTGGGAATAAATCATTTACGTTATATCATTTTATCATCTCGGCATAAAGTTTTAATTATGCTTTTTGTACATAACATGAAAATACCTAAATTATACTGAAGAGTATTGTCCTTTCGTGCATGTTAGGACTTTAGCGCTCTTGGGCGATCGTTCTGTCTTTTGTGCACGCATAATTTGGTAGCTTATATCATTTTATTCTTAACAATATTCTCCCCTCTAGCGCGCCGAGTGTTTTCGAGGCTTAAATATCTCCTTCATATTGCAATTCCCTTTCGTTTCATTGATGAATAGCCTCTATGGAGTCCTTGGTGCTTCACGGTAGAATGAAAATAACAGAATTATGGAAATAATTTATACCTGGTCCAAGGGATCCGATCTTATTTGAGGCACTCGTCGAACGAACGTTCGTGCTGTGGGTGCAATCCCGCCCCTGAGATCTCAAGCGCTGTCTCCGAACGAGTCCTCAAATTCAAATTTCTGTGCAATTCTTGCTGAGGAGAGTACGTGCTGATGAGCGCATTTCACAGTTTGATGAAAACTTAATTGCTTTTTCGTGTTACTTACGATGGAGCGTGCCCTTATTGTGAAAGTTAACAGCGTCTTAATGTAGTCACCACTCCGTAACAAGGTTCGATTTCCATTTGAAAATTAAATAAGTGAGAGGCGTAGGCTGTGCATTTGTGTGTCAGCGGTCGCAGCTCAGGAGGCCGGCGGTGCACGCACACGGTCTGTGTGACCGATAGTGACCGTGTGAGTGCAACAGCCACGTCGTCTTCATATGTCGACAGTGACTGTTGGCAGGTAGAACGTCGTATAAACTTCATACAGAAGAAAAAAAGTGAAGGGATTTAGTCGAGTCTTAAAATGTCATTGTCCGTGTGTGTATGGTGGAAAAGTACTGTACACGGCGCTTATGTCACGTGGGGAGGATGCAGGGAAGGTGGTGCGCTTGTAACGGTCAGCTTGGCCACCGACCAACTCGAGTCTGCGATCGCTTGATGGCACCGCTGTCAGTGCCACTTCTTTAGCGTATTGCGTTCAGTTATCTTATTAAAGTTGAGAGACACTTTTTCATAAATCATTGGGTGTGGGAGACAAGAACTTCTTCCATCGAGTCTGCACAAACACCTCTGAGTGAATGTATTCACTATAAAAGTGTTCATTTTCATGTTTCTTGTTACTGCGATGAAGTTGCGACTCGGACTAATTCTTGCGAATTTTGACATTCGTTCTAAAGCTGCAAGCAAATTGTATTTACTACCAGGGGGAAGAAAGTTGGTGCTATAGCCATTGGTGAGTAGCATAGTTTTCCTCGAGTACTTCAGCATCTTGCATTCATTTTGCTTGAGAGGTAGTGTGCCGGAAACTCTGTGAATACTGTTCATTATTTCTTATTCGTCGATCCCAGAGCGACACAGCGAACTTTTTCTCCCTGGACAACCATTGCTCACCATGCCAGACTATATTGGTTTAGAAATAAAGCTCTTGTTTAATTGCGTGTACAGGATTGCCAATAAGTCCATGTATCTTACTGTTATTTTTCAAGAGCATGCTATACTATCGGAATAGCTGAACGTCTAACACATCAGTCTTTCATTTGTTTTGTTTCAAGGTATTTCTTTGTTGCTTGTTGCTTCTATATTCTGATTTAATTGTTATGTATATTTTTGTTCTTATAGTTTATGACCATATATTGTACTTATAAGTAGGCGAATGAACAAAAACGACACCCAAAACAATGCGCAAGTGAATGACTAAAATATAACACAGTTGTTAATTTTTCATTACTGAGATGGTTTTCTCGCTTTTATGATAGATCCTAAATTTATTTTATTTCGAAAAAGATAAATGCACTTTTGGGGTGCATACCATGCAAAAAAAATGTTTTTCTACTTTACATATTGAGATTCGTCTTTTATTGCTAGTTGTACGTACATTATGGCCTTTATCTACGAAATACATTGAGATATTTTACTAATGACACTTCACTGACGCATATGACTTAGTTAGCACCGTTCTCGATTATTTCAAACGAAAGTGTTGTTAATTTTCATTCCTTGTTTTCACACTCGATCAATATTTATTGAGTCACTACAAGGAGAGTAATTAACCGAGAGATACGCGTCAGCTCTGCAGGTTTCGGGAGCTGTGCTCGCGTTGACGTCGCTGCGAGTCGGCGAGTGGAGGACAACGTCGCCGCGAGTCGGCGAGTGGAGGACGACGTCGCCGCGAGTCGGCGAGTGGAGGACAACGTCGCCGCGAGTCGGCGAGTGGAGGAAGACGTCCGGCGGAGACGTGGTGGGCGATGCGCCTCGGCAGGAGACGAGGTGCGGGAGGAGAGTAGCAGGCGCAGCAGCGGCCGCTGGAGTAGCGAGGAGAGCGGGTTTGCAGAGCCGGACAGTGACGGACCGACGGCCTGCCTGTCGCCCGTCTCCGAACTCAGGTGCTTGCTTCCAAGTGCTTATTGTGAAATTTGTAGCTGACGGTCAAATTTATTGCAAATTTCTCTCAGGTGCCGACTGCTAATTTTGGCCAAGAAGGACTGAAAGATGTACGTATAGGATTACTGAGCTCTACTTCAGAAGGGACCTTGTTAGTGCCTCTTCTAGTCATTGTGTTCAGCGAGATTTGCATTCCTCGGTGTTCCCTATCGCAGTGGAATTAGTAATGTTTGACTTGGGGGTCCTGCTGAATCATGGTTGCGGTGTCAAAGGTTGGGTCTTGTGATACCATTGAGTATAGTCTACGTATCTTTAATATCCTTCCGAGAACTATGTTCGTTCTGTTCTGTAATTAAAAAGTACTTATACTTCGTTATCTCATTCTCTGTCACCCTCGGGGAGGTTGTCGGGATACCGTGCAACAGACCTCGTACGGGATAACGCCTCCTCGGATCGTTGTTGTTTATGGGTTGCACTTCCTGTTTTTTTCTTCGAGATCATTTTGTATTTCTGTTAACGTTGTCGGTGATTACAAGGGACACAGTGAAATTATGTGTCCAGTAATGCCTCTATCCCTTACTTTCCCTAAGTTACATAACGGAGGCATGATGGTTGCCTTGTTAGAGCTGATATGGTTGGTAAAATGTTAGGATTGTGCTTGCAATGATACAAATACTTCTCCAATCTTGAGCTATATAGGTGGATGAGTTGATATATATATCAGTTAAAATATAGTAAGCACCGACCGTTTCAACCAACCGACTACCCATAAAATATTTAATTGTATTTAATTTCTGGGAAGCGGCTATGTCAAACATCACTGGAGCATGACGGAATGCCTTTGCAGGGAGAGATCCGGCGGCAGCAGCAGCAATAGCAGTAGCAGCAGCAGTTGCCGGGCGTCTCCAGAGCACCGGAGTGGGCTGGTGTCCACCATACGTGACACCGCAACACGGTACTCTTCCCAGGGCCTCAATCTCCTACTCAACAACTCCGGCGACGCAGATCGTCTTAACGGCAACTTGAGTCACTGCCACACGCCTGTGACGCTTCAAAACAAGATAAACAATTCCCTGAACTCTACTGCGTCTTCCATAACGAATGGTACAAGTACTGACAACCTATCTCCCATCAATGCATGGATCCCTCCAGTCGACAACTGCCCAAACACGGTCACCTCGGCTGATGCCAACAACAGACTGAACACTCAATTTGAGGCCGACTCCATCAATGCCAACGTATCGGCCATGGGCCACTCCGTCAGTCGGACTGTTGAGAGCTCGAGAAATGGTGGCACCACCCACGAGAGGGCATCGAGTCCCGCCTCCCGGTCTGTGGTGGCGGTCGGAGAGCGGGTGGACCTCAGGGAGTACTGCGAGAGGGAATGGAGGGGCGACACGCACAAGGCCAATGCCGTCAGAATGGTAATTTGGAGTATTTGATCCGAAAATTATGACGAACAGAGCTATTGATTTACGAAGCTTAAGAACACAGGCATACTGAAACCTCTTGAGGATGTCATTAGTGTAACAGTTCAACTGAACGAATTAGTACGCATGTCATTTCCAAAGTATTCCCTAGAGGACGCATAAAAAAATGTTTACTTGAATATTCCACAAATGAGCATTGTTTTTGACCTTAAGTAACTCGTAAACACTTTAGTATAAATCGAGTGTTTATTCGGGGGCTTTGTTATTCATGGTCTCTCATTCTTCAATTGATTAATTTCTTGGCAGAGCTATGAAAGCGACTGCTTCCACTGGAATAATTTATCTGTGTCTTTCACATTACTTGAATACCTCGACCTTTTCATCAGGGATACGGGAGCATAGAGAGCATAGTCGGCCTGAAGACGCTCCGCAGCGTGCGGGGCGACCAGTACTGCGCCGTGCGGGCTGCCGTTTTCCAGGCACTGACGGCGGGTCTGGCGCTCCCGAGGTCTGCCCCAACCCTCGCACGGCTCATGGCCGAGGTGGCTGGCGGTGCCACGTGGATCCTGCAGTGGAGCTTTGCCAACAGACTGCACTATGGCAGCACCATTGACGGCATTAGAGACTGTCTTGAAACCCTCGATGATGTCGTGAGTGTTGGTAGATGTCGACTTCCAAAGAATGCGTATGCGCTGTTTGCAACCTTCAGGCCTGTTATGATTGAGTAAAATGAGTGAGATTATGTAATTATATACAGGGGCGAGGGCTACTTGTGGACTTTTTTAGTATTTTAGAACAGTAATATTTTAACTAATGTGTACGTTTCAATCGAGTGTGTACAAAATATCTTTGATGGTACTTCTTTATCAAATTATTTTATGAAGCCATCTCTGGCTTCAATGACTGCTTCTGTGCCGGTCCAAAACCGTTAATTCGTGGAAAGTAAGGGAGCCTTTTTCATTTCGGACATCACCTGGTCAATGGCGGCCTTTAGTGAAGCTATGGTATCAAGGGGATGTCGATTAGTCTGGCTTTCACCAACGCTGTATACGTAATATTTCATAAGATTTCAGTGTGGCTAGTTCGCGGGAGTCACAAGTTGGGGGTTACATGGTCGTAAAAATTCTGTGATAGTTATTAGTCTTGGGTTATTATGGCTTTGTAGAAAGGTACTGAGTTTTGGTCAAAGACTCATGGCTTTCCGTCGAATTTTTTGTCTATCCAGGCCTTAACAACCGTTTTTAGAACATCATTGTATCCAGAAGCATTAACCCTAAGACCTAATGAAAAAATACAAGGTTGCAGGGCGTAACCTTCACTAGTTGCATCGCAGTGAACGGGACTGGTTTACCTCCATCGTCGATTATTAACGCTGTTGTCGTTAAGGTGCTCATTACCATCCATGAACCACTTGCTGCGTCTCAGATATTTGCATCTATAATAAACCTCATTATATATACTTTCTTAATATCCTTATTTAACAGAGTGATGGTTTGATCGGGCACACGGATCGCAGCGCCGCGTTAGTCCAACTCCTCAACAATGACGAGCGACTGGACCTGCAGCTCTGCGAGGCTGTCAAGCTGCACATGCTTGCAAGTGCACTGCAGCTGTACAACGTCAACATCTGCGGTGGTAATGTGCCTCTCTTTGCTATGATCATCTTCGCGAGAGAGACCAGCCAGAGCCCTGAGGAGTTTTTGAGGAATCACTTGAACGGCGTCGGAGATACCGGAGGCCTCGAGCAGGTACGATAGTGTATTCTGAGATCTTAAGAGTTTGGGTAAGAATCTTTGGAGGTTCTTATTTACAGTGTTTTCTAGTTGCTACATCAGTTGTCCTCCGTCTAAATGCGTCAGAAAGGGCTTTGTTGTCCATACTGAACGTTACAGTTACCGTGAAGCTGACCTTCAAAATAGATAACACGAGTCATTTGTCATTAAGATTTGTTCTCTTGTGTGACTAAGAATTGGGGGTTTTCGTTTTTTATTTTACGCATCAAATGTTACTGTTTTTTATCCTTGTGTACGAGTTGACTTCATGAGCAAAGGTGCTTGCCGCTTAACCCTGTAAGGGATCTTGGTGCCGGCGTGTAGTGGGTACCGCGGTTCAAAATTTGTAAAAACTTGAATTTATTGCCAGCTGGAATATTATTTACATGGTTCTTTGTTTCGCTTATATTTTTTTAGTTAATATGAGATTTTAATTATTGAAATTAAACTGTAAATTATTCGTGCTAAAGAACTCATTTGCATGAATTATATAAAACCTCTATTCGTTCTCTCACAGATTTCGAATGCAACATTAAAATCTCAGATAGTGACTATTCGTTGTTAGGTTAAGCTATTAATTGCAATGATCTTAGAATTCTAGAATCCCTTTTTATACATAAGCAAAACCGGACCTTGAAGGACATGCAGATTGCCCTTCGCCGTCTCATTGTGTGTTAACTCTTCTGTAGCTTCTTTTTTAGGTAGCTCTCGTGGTCACCAACTCCTCCTTATTTTGATTTTTTCCCCATATTTCCTTAGCCTCATCTGTAAGATTTGACTTTGTTTTGAAAACCTTTTAAGATATCTGTTTTATCGTTCTCAGAATTTTACTGCTGAAAAACTGACGCCTCCTAAACAGGACGTTTTGGGGGGCCCGAAACGTCCTGTTTAGAATTTTTACAAGTGCAACGTGATATTGTTTTATAGTGTTTTTTGCCCTAACGTTTTAATTGAAGTTGCTCTGTAAGCAAAATTTTCCTACATTTTTAATCAATTACATTCCCCTTTCATATGATGCGGGAAGTACCGACCCAGGGGCACTGTCAGGTTATCTCGGCTATAAATAGGCTTTCGGAACTTATATCTTTCGTACACACTTAACTTCTTTCAATTTCCACACCGTCTTTGCTATTTCTTCTTTTTCTTCCTCTTGATTTTTAACTTACTCTTTCTGTGCGCGAGTACGGGGAATCCCGTGTGGGAACACCCCTTGTGCTTAGTTTCCCCGTTTTTTTTTCGTCCATACTAAATGCTACCTTCTCTTAGCTCTCTTTGGATGTCTGTTTATGGAGATAGAGAGCTTTTAACTAACTAATAATGATCTAATCTTCGTTGAAACCAGATCGAGATGTTCCTGCTGGGTCACTGCTTGAAGGCGACGCTGCAGGTGGTACGGCCCGCCTCCCACGGGGCGGAAGACTTCGTCTGCTACTACCCGGACACCAACCTGGGCGAATGGCCGCAGCTGTCTCTCATTGCTGAGGACGACCGCCACTACAACGTGCTCGTCGAGTAGCCTGCTGAGGTATGGTCCAGTCGAGTAATGTTTTTTGGTTCAGTTGAGTAATGTTTTTAGGTCCAGTCGAGTGATGTTTTTAGGTCCAGTCGAGTAATGTTTTTAGGTCCAGTCGAGTGATGTTTTTAGGTCCAGTCGAGCAGTTTTTTGAGGTGAAGTCATTTCAGGTGGGGCGGTGCTAAGATCTGTTAATGGGAATGCGTTGAAATTACATCAGGGATGTAGTACTGATTAAAAGTGTGTAAAAAAAAGTTATGAATAGTGTGAGTAATTTCACAGGAAAATATTTTAGAACACCCGTCCAGTCGAAAGGTGCGTGAGACGCATTTGAGCACGGCATTCGACAACGATTGTGGGAGTCAATACCCCTAGATTGGAAGTCGGACGTATTTATTGTGTTATTTGAATCTGCATGCGAGGAAGCTGCCTTGTGACAATAGTTCCAAGGATACAGCTGCGTACTAACAACATAGTTAATATTCAATTGAATAAGGTACTTATATTTAAACGACTGAAATATATCTTGGAGCGGTAGACAGTTGAACGATTATTTAATGCCTCCATTTACTTTCAGCGTCCCAGTTTTCTCCTATCAACGCAAGATATAGGACTATACAGGAAGCAAACTTTTGTTATTTAATAACATCACCAATTTTTACTGAAGTGATTTTAATATTTTAGTATTACGTACCGAAGCATATCAAATTTTTGTGTCGTCTCATGATTTTCTCTTTTTTCTGGCAAAGAATTGACAATGACTGGAAAAAAGTTTTATAAGTTACGGTACCCTCGAGCACTGTGCATATGTATGAGAAATCCTGCAAGAAGCAAATATTGCAGTCCAAATTTTTCAGACAGGATGCAGAATAAAAACTCAAAATGTGCAGGATAAAAGGATTTGGGCGTACCAGTCGGCGGCTTTGTATCGCGAGTATATAGCGCTTGTTTTGAAATCTTTAAAAATCTTTCATGCATCAATACATTTGAATTTGTCATATGTTGCTGAAGAAATTGATCAATATTACGCTTGGCTTACTTCATTTTTGTCATGCTCGTTATTTCTTTGGCAATTTGACATCAAAAAATTCTTTTCGATAAAATATTAAGGAATTTTTAAACAATTTTTACTAGAGACAAGTAGATGGTTTCACCTACGGCAGTCATCTGTGGTAGTTTTGTAAACGTTTTAATTTTTGCTATTAAGACTGAGCTGTAGTCGCTGTTGTTATTTCGCGCGCTAATTTCATGATTTATCAAAGGTCGAACTTTCATTGTATTCTTTATTGATTATTGAACTTTTCCACTTCCCTTAATTATTTTTTCAAACACTGGCCCCGTATACCCAAGGTTTGAAAATGCAAACCATTTTCTCTGTAACTTTACATAATGTTTCATTTCTAGCTTGGGTTTTTTATTGTCGATAAAATTTCTCTATGATATGACTGAAATAACACGGTAGAGCGTTTGGCTAGATCTAAGAAGATAATATTTGTGTACACACCTTATATTAAAAAAATTCCGTGCAGGATGAGTTTGCGGGCGCGTCTCGCCGCATTAGCAACGAGTAAAAAGTCTTCGCTCAGCGGCAGCTCAGGTTCTACCTGTGTGGGTTTGTCGCGCTTACTTCATTACCAAGGTATTCGTCGCATCATCACCTCTCATCGCAGTGAAAATTCGTGTATTTCTCATCTGTATCCGCTTTTTTATCGCGATCACTATTGTGAAATTCCTCTGGAGATCGTGATCAACAGTCAATCATGACACTTATCGTTTCAAATGTTCTCGCTATTTCTAAACTATGGTTTCGGCAGTTACTCTGAACTCTCGAATCCTTAATTTGACACTCAACTCATTAGTTGAACACGATATACGTTCCTACTTTTTACAATCCTACTGGCAGGTGATCCTTCTCGGGCATTTATTATAAACTACGTAGCCCTTTACCTGTCTCGTGATTTCGTATCAGGGCTGACTTACTGTGCGAGAGCTTCGTGCTATCAGCTCTCCAGCTTGCTAAACATGCTGTGTACAGCTTGTATAACTAATTTGCTTCCACGTCTTCTAACAGTGATAGTAATATGAAGGTCCTTGCGGGACAATTTTATGGGCAACTGCTGTGTTTGCAATGTATGAACATTAGGTTTTAATATCTGATCTGCTAGTAATTAATTAGTTGTTAGTTAACTGAAGGTCCTGGTCCCCACCCATGCACGCGGTTGCTCATTAACCAGAACACGAGCTTGACTTGGCCTTCTGGTCTGTAGATGAGTCACGCTAGCGGCCGGCAGGCTAATAGTTCACTTAACAAAGCTTCTCTCAACTAGTGTTACTTAAAACGTTGATTCTTGTGTAAAGAAGATAGTATTACTATCATGTCGTTTTTGTGTAAAGCTAACTTGATCTGTATATACCTGTATGCTAATTAATGTGTACGAGCTAATTACCTGCCTGTGCTCGATGGAACGGGTCTATAAAACCGATATTTTTTAAATAATGACAGCACAAGGGAATTTCCCTCACTTTATTGAGCCTGCTTGAATATACCGTTACTGACGTCTTACCTTGTTAGCATTGAGCATGCGAGTTTTACAGCTGAAAGATAGCTGTGAATTTTTTGAAGGAGGCTAGTATTCTTTCTTCAAATTTCTGTACGTCTCGTAAATGCAAGAAGCTCCAATCTGCTCACTTGTTCATGTATGTTCAGTCAGATCCTGGTCATGATATATATGATATATTTGGGCCACAAGCGTACAATGGAACTTGAAAATGTATCGTTAACGTATGCGAATACTACCTTTAGTAACAGATCAAATTGACCATCGATCTACACGAATATTCTCCCATTTGCTTCTACATCGCAAGAGATGAAAGGTGATGTGCTATTGACTAGTCATTGTGTGTCTAGAGTTAAATTGTCGAAGTTGTGCCTCGTGATGGTGTGATATCGTGTCCTTGCATCTCGGGGTAATGTTCCATGTGTGTTGGTGTGCCCGCAGCAATGCTCTTTTAATATTTTAATTTCTATGATTTTCATTGCGGGTTTGCAATAGTATCATGAGGTAATACGGTATTTTAAAAGTTTCATCAGTTATAATTTTAAAATGAAATTTGGAAGATCTATGTTAAAAACACGTATAATTCTCTGCCTGACTATTATAGTTCTTGTTTATACTTTTGTTTTTAATACAAATGTGGTGTGTGTGGTGATGTCCATACACCCTATGATGCTCTGTTAGAGTGTGGGTTGTTGTGAAATTTGTATAGCGCTTCACTCGAGTGTATGTTTACAGTATGATATTTTGTTAACTGTCTGTGCGTAAATCCAGTTTTGTTGCCTAAAATTGAGGTTTTCTAGTCTGTCCGAATGTATTACATCATTACGTGAATTATTTTTTATCTTGCTCTCGTCTTGTTAGGAGTTGCATCAGGCTGCATGAGTGCTGCACTCGTGCAGACATCTTTCCGTGTGTTTCTGGCCCCGCAAAGCTCCAATCTTTGTGTCCGGGCTCACGATGCGCACTACCTTATTTGGGAGACACCAATGTCTTGGTTTTTACTCATCCAATCTACCGTTGTTTTCTTCATGGAAATTCTGCATGCTTTATTTTTAAGAGGTCGGTGCACTTCCACCTGCGCCACCAAGCTCACGTGTGTTAAGGTGTTTGGTTTTAGTTCGAGATGTTCTATTTTACCCTCGGTACCGGGATCAATTTTATTTGTAGAGTCTGCTCTGCTGTTATTAGTAAGAACGTTTTCTTTCAACACTCCAGGAGTACTCGGTCATTTTTATGTTAATAAATGTAAAAGTTAGTATGAAAGGCGACTAATGCGCTTATTTTCCTGACCGGCTTAGTAATGCGATAATTTATTTTTCCAGATACTGATCAAAATAAGTAAGGCTGCGATTGTCCAGCAGCTCATTTCTGTTCCTGGAAACATGTTTTAAGAGATGGCCAACTATTTGTTTCGAATTGTCGAATCATTTAGGTTGAATTTTGAGTACCGTCAGCTATATGCACAATTATTTAACTCTGTTTGATGTACTCAGATACATCTTCACTAAGACTCGATTTAATTTAACGTGTACAGTTTGTTTTTGTAGCGACTGTTGTTACTACTGCCGAAGGTGTTCAATTTAAGCAAGCGTTTCTGGAAATTTATTGCATCCTGCAAAGTAATTTGCTGCGTTGCACAACATTATATCCTTCGATTATGCCTTGCCCTTGTAGGTTGAGTTAGTGAATTGTGGCGCACGAAACTGCCCTGAACTCTAGCGATGATCTAGCGCTCCACTGCTTGTCTGTGTATTTAGTAACTAGGCGTTAGTGTTTCTTCCAAGTATTGATTTTGTTTGATTGACTTATACTAGTTGTCAATACAAAGCTTGTGAATAATTTTTTCTTCTGAGGTCGTTGTATGCATAGGATTGAAAGCTACAGCATGAGCGATGGAAAGTAGATATTGAACATTTGACGTCTTATCGAAGTCTTTCAACCGTAGTTAAATTAAATTCTGAAATGGACAACTTACCGCGCTCTGATTCTTGGGGTCACGCTCATATTGGTAATGGCACGTTGACGTGCATCTATCATGTTTCTCGAAAGATCTTCGGGTATTCTCCTTGATCTGGAAAACATAAGATTGGCACAAGGGATGTAATCGTGAGCAGTAAAGAATTTATTTTCATGCACGTTTTCTTTACCCTTCCATTATTATCGTTCGTGAATCAGGTACTGAAAATATAGAGATGCAGCTTCGGTATTTGCATCGATAAAATTTCTCTCAAGCGTCATTAGATTTGCAGTTTTATGGCGCAGCGAAAGCTCATTGTTGAATTTGAAAAAATGCGGTGCAACAAACGTGTTAAATTAGTTGAAATTTATGTGGAAAACTAGTTGAGAATACCCCTCAGACGGCATAGGATAGGTAACAGGGTTATGGTAGTCAGTGCTGTCTATTGTGCGCTATGGGAACTGGCGTTCCTGAGGGATCACTGATACGTTCTCTCATTTATAGATAGGCCTTCGGGACCTTTATTTTTCATACTCGCCCTCTTTTCTTCCAATTTTCACGCCTTCTTTGCTATATCTTTTTTGTCATTCCTATACCTTCATTTTTTAGCCTTCTATGCGCAGGGGATACTGAGTGGAAAAGTGTTATGTATATTGATTTTCCGTTTTCCATAGTCTTCATTTGAAGGTCTTTTCTCTTTTGGCGCGGCGAGGTCCTAGTAACTGAAGCACTGCAATCTACACAGCAACGTTCCCACGTCGACGTGACGAACAAAATCTCGTTTGTCTTGAGCGAAATCTGACTTATCAAAAATGAAGTCTTACTTATCATAAATGAAATTTGAGTTGTCTCAAAGAGATACAATAGGTCAAATTAATAATCGTAACTTATCAAATAATTTTACATTTTTCATTCTGGCACATACTTCGGAGATCCTTCGAGTATTCTGAGTCCTACATTAGAGAGAGCAAGATTAAACACATTAGAAATCTTTAGTGGACAAGAATTTGTTTAAAATTGTTCGAACAACGAAAATAAGAAAACAGGGTGGCCAATAAGAATTAGTAACATTACATTCAACTAGATTGATATTTACTCGCACAGCCATTATTAGTTACAGCCGCTTGCATTGAGAGATGAGGGTTTTGCAGAAGTCCAGAGGTATTTTCTCTCATTCTTCAAGATCTAATTGTTCAAATTCAGCCAGCTTTGATGATTTTCTCATTTCTACTTGAATTTTCAACTGTTTCCAAATATCTTCAATTGGATTGAGATCTGGCGGTTGTGAAGGCCAGTCTAACAACCTGATCCCCTTACTACGGAGCTACTCTAAAGTGTATTTCAACTTGTGCATCGGATAGTTATCTTGTAAAACACCCATTTAGTTCTTTTCAACCCGAGTATCTGAACAGAAGGCATCAAATATTCAGAGAAAATTTCACAGCAATTAGTAGAATTCGTGGTTCTTTTGATGACATGGAGTCATCCTTGGCTTGTAGAGGAAAAACAACCCAAAAACATGATGCTTCCACCACCATGCTTCACTGTAGGCAGGGTGTTCTGTCATTGCATGGAACTATTCATTTTTTTTCCAAACAGTCCTACTGTAATTATTGCCGAACAGGTTGATTTTTTTTTCATCTGACAATAGAACATGATCACAATAATCATATCCTTCGTTGATAAGAGCATTTCCTTATTGCAATCGAGATGCATGTTTTTACTTCAGCAGTAAGACTTTAACAGCATCGCTTTTCTTCAAGTTTTCTTTATACAGGATATTGCTAAGGGCTTGCTTCGATACGTTGACCCCTGCCGATGACTAATGTTATGCTAGTTTCCGGTAACATTTGAGGGTGTTTCTTAAGCATTCTGATCATTTTATTTCGATCTCATCGTGTTAGTTTACTTGGAGGACGCGATCTTGCTTTATTGACCACAATCTCTTCTAATCTCCATTTCTTTATAACGACCTCTACACTGGTGATAGGAATAGAGAATTTCCTGGAAATTTTTTGTAACCGGTGCCAGCCTTGTGATCCTTTATGATCATACTCCTAACCTGAATACTGTGTTCCTTGGATTTTGGCAGCATGAGAATTCTGAGACTTGTTATTAAGAGTTTCTTACTTCACTGAAAACCAAACCGGTTAATGTGCCCTTCTAGACTGCGCACACGGTTTTGGGATTTACTATAAAACGGAAGAACAGAATTTCGTTCATTTTAACATGCTGGTGGTACTGAATAACTAAGTCACTCGAGGACTTTAATGTAATTCTACCAATGCTCTTTTGCCTCCATGTATTTTTATTTCAATTATTAATTGAACATTTTAAAATGAATTCTTGTTCACTAAAGATTAGTTTACGTGTTTGATATTGCGCTTTCTAATGTAGGACTCAAAACTTTCCAATGTTTTCCGAAATATGTTGCACAGCGAAAAATTTAGATTATTTAGTACGGTATGAATACTTACGAGTATTTGATCCGTTGTATTTGTCATATAATAAAGTAACGTAAGTTGAATTGCTAAAAATGCATTTTATTTCAGCATAACATCACGAGCTAAGCACGTCGCAAATTTAGACGAACAATATATTTTTGTATTTGTACACAATTATAGTAAACAAACACAGAAACCCTAAAGGGAATATATTAATTTCATTGAAAATTTTAAAATACTCTCCGAAATAAAGTTCTGGAATTTTCAAACGACAGCAGTCGACGAATATTTCAAGCTTATTAAAGGGAATTAATGAAACCTGCCTAATCTTGATCTTATACAAGTTCAGGTACAGTGCGCTTTATTTGTGATGGGGTTTCGTAATATTTCTCTACGTGGTCAAATTAGGTACCCAACATAGTTTAGTACCCTTCACAATGTGAACGCGTATTGCACATTTTTCAGTCAATTTTGCTAGTATGGATATCGTAAATTAATTAATCAATTGACTTTTGAATAATTTGCACGAAGACCAAATTCTTTGCATAAAGACCAAATAAACTTGTAATATTATAGGTGCATAAATTTTCACGCTATCTTACGCGGTAATTAGATTTTAGGTAATTAAATTTTCGTTCTTCGTACAGTTCCCAGTAACTTGATTTTTTAATAAACAATGGCATGCTCTCTTCATGTTAAGTCCTCATATCCTTACAACTTGCGGCTAATCCTTTCCTTCTTCACGAGCATTCAATGTTCTTCTTCCACTGTCGTTTGAGATTTTTTCAAAACATTTCGACTCGTTAATATGAAGTTTTCAGTTATATTTTTAATATTACCTTTTGATCGCGTCTGTATCCATGCTTAATATAGACGTACTCAAAATACGAGAAATGTATTTTACATGTTAGGACGAGAAGTGCCTATCTCATGAAGCTATGCTGTAATTCGACGTGTTTAAAAAACATATCATTCCATTCTAAGATAACATATTTCTTTTGAGTCAATTCGAATTTGGTTCGTGACAAGTCAGATTTCTTTGGTTACAAATCAGATATATTTTGTCACAAGTCAGATTTATTTTGTTACAAATGAAATTTCTTTCGTTACCAATCAGATTTCGTTTGTTACAAGCAGATTTCGTTTTGTTACAAATCAGATTTCGTTTTGTTGCAAATCAGATTCAGCTCGACGAATCCGATTTAATTTGTGCCAAAGTGACTTTGAAATGGTATTGTTCAAGAAATAAGCTTTCATTAAAAAATTCGAAAAAATTATGCCTACTTTTTGAGAATAGGAAATTTACTTCTTGGTCATTTGCAGCTTATCGTATCTATAAAAGAATATAGGTTACGATATGCCATCTTTGCACTGTAATTACTATATTAAGAGATATTATCACGCATCACTTTTCGTGCTTAGGAACGAATTTAGAATCCCGAAGTTTTAACGCGACTTCCAAACGTAATTTTTAGATTAAAGTCATGCAAATCCCAAGTAGAAGTTCCATCCAGACTTTCATGTTTTAATTTTAAAGCTGTAATTTTACAAATTGGAAAAACGAATTTCCTATACTTTGTATGTGACTGATTTCGGAATAAACGACTTTTTTCTGTTTTTTTAATGTTTTTGTAATTTATAAGTAACAGTTTAGAAAAAACGTGAAATAATGAAGCCATAAAAACAAAATAACAAACTTTAAATCGAAAAGTGTAAATTGAACTAACCTTTAATAAATGCGTGTGAGAATCATGAATAGGCAAAATAGACGATCAGATTTCAATAAACTTAGAAATCCACATCTTAATCGAGGAACATCACAATTGGACAAAAACTGCCATTTATAGATCTAGAAAAAAATTGTAAGCCATTAGAGTGTTTGACTTGTAACTGTTAGCAGTGCGGACGCTTGACACGTCGACTTTAACGATAAAAAGAATGCCAGCTTTTCTTCAGAATTTTTGAAGAGAAATATATTTTTCTTGCAGTATATGCACGAAGAACATAACATTATAAAATGGGCAACCCGTTATAATATGCAACCCATATTATAACATTTATCTTCAAATTTTAATTTACTTCCCCTTGTGAATTCTTTGTTATTTTTTGTTAGAGTCAGAATCATGAATTGGAAAAATGCTTACTCAATTTTATTGGGGCAAGGCTATTTATTACTATTCTGCGTTTCTTAAGATACATGATCATCAAACGTTTACCAATCAACGAATTACGTTCAGAGTTTAACCTTGAAATTCGAGCGAGTGGAGCCTCAAGGGCGGATAATATCTTAAATTGGAGTTCTTGCTCTTTATTTTCGGTGTAAATCACACCGTAATCTGCTGAAGCAGCTCTTTGCACCGAGATGAAGCTCATCCATCGCCTGGGCTCGGCCATAACGCACCGACTGAAGTACGCACTGCCGTCTCCGCGTGAAAAATTAACAACTTTTCGAACGAACTATGAAACTTCGATGAAAGTCTTGCTGAAAAATGGATCATCGGCCAATGTGTTGTCGCTGAATGATCGTTCCAGCCAAAATTGAGTTCAATAAGAAAGAAGAAACGAACGAAGACGCTTCTTGACTCGGATGAGGCTGCTGTATTAAGTTGGTTTGTTCGAGGTAAACGTTTACGTTCAATTTAGGTTCTAGAAAATTTATAACGATTGACGAAACACTGGGTTTAGAGTACCGAAAATATTTCACAAAATTAAGTCCTGTTTTGAATGAAGCAGCTGATAAAGCTAGGAACTGCTGAAGAAACTTCTAAGTATGTGTAATCTTTTGTCTTACTATTGTAAAAAAAATTGTTAACATGAAAAAGATGGGAGCAACAAACATGATTTGTTTCAAAAAGACAGAATGTGGTGACTTGAATCTTCCAGGCACTTTAGGCATTCATTATGCACCATCGGTGTTTCTCGCTCTACATTTGATGATTGAATTTGATGGAATGTATTCCAGCCGTCAAATGATGATGATGATCAAATGACTTAGCGCATCGTACCGTACGTTTTTTTATAAAAATTTGTAAAAAAATTAATCCATTCGATTTTACTAGAATTGACCATGAATGTTCTGTATTCATTAGGGAACAATGTTCGCTACTCGTTTACGTTATTTGAAAATTAGAAATTGGTACTTTAGAGGTAAGACAATATTGTACGAAATGTAAATATCCAAAGATTATGCATTTAATTCATATTTAGGCATAGAATTTGAAAAAAAACATGAATTTTTTATTTTTACCTCTGATTTTGAATATCTTTAGAAATTTTCATTTCGTGCAGTATTGTCTAACTTTTACATTATCAATGAATGATCTTCAAATAATGACAACGAGTAGCGAACAGTGTACTCTAATGATTACAGAACATTCATGGTCAATCTTGGTAAAATCGAAAGGATTAATTTTTTCAATTATTTTATCAAGAAAGGTAAGGACAAAATTTTGATATTTCTTAATGATAACGGTATATTCAGTGTCAACACTAGTAAAATAAAATGGATAATTTTTTCAAATTTGTATACAAAAACTTAAGGTGCATCAATCGAAATGCTGTGGGTAGTTTCGTGGCTATTACGTTCCTCAAAGGCCTCTATTTCGCTCATTTTATTCCGATAAATTTTCCTTTCGGTGGAGGCAAAATGAGAAGTAAAACTCGCCTCTCGAGGCATGGTAGGTTGAGATGGTTATCATGCGTACTAAAAAGGTTCTAATAATTGACATACTTGCAGAAAACTCTTCGTTAGTCCGTAAAAATTAGAGCAGAACATGTATTCAAGACAATTTGTTTTATATACATTAAGAGTTGTAGGTTATTAAGTAATTGAATATCTTTTGATTTGATATGCATAAACTAATTCAAAATATCTTCTGAATCCTTGAATGAATATTAAACTTTTGTGATTGATGCGCACACTTTATATAAAATGAAATACACTCGCGAGGCGATGTTCAAAACTAATTTAAGCTCTTAAACCTGCATTAATGTACGAAATCCTAACAATAATACAGAAAATACTGCAAAATAACTACTAAATTATGTTGTCAAATGATTCAGGTGGTAGCTTTCGAAATTGCATGCAATACTGTCCTTGTGATAAGATGTTACACGTGCGGTACATAATTGGGCTTCAAGATTCTAATATTCAAACACTAATTGACGCGCAAATGATGTACAAATCTTGCACCGTAATAGACCGTAGCTCTTGTACCAAATGCCTCTTCTTTTGTGCCATGAAGGCTGAACTATCGCCTTAATTAACTTAATATCGCCTTCATTAACTTGGATCCTCTATAATCCACCATAAATTAACCCAGGGGATAGGATGATATTTTCGAGCATCTTATTCATGGATTAAGTTCATTTTTGATTGTGCTTTCAAACACTTTTTTTAAATCATTTTCTCTAGGTAACATTTTTTACTCAAAGTTTTTTCAAGAGAAGTAGTTGACATTGAACACCCTGAAAAAGCCCTCAACATTGTTCCTTCAAAAGTACTATAGTGATTATGATGAAAATAAAAAGTAGAATAAAAATACATATGCTAGAAAACATATAAGAACGCTATTATTTTACGAATTCAGACTTGCAGCGAACCAAGGGCCCCGATGGATAACTGAGGCAATCAATTTTCATCGTGCTAGCATGGCAAAGCTTGTTCACTTAAACCATGAAATTCGCTTAAGAAGTAGTATTTTTCACATATACATATTATGACTTGAATGGTTTGACCATTTTTACTACATAGGATTCGAACGAGAAAAGTGCTCTGACCTCCTAACGTTGATCGGCGGCAGCGGTATAAGAAGCAGTGCGATTGAGTTTTGCTTGAGTGTAGTATTTTGCAAGTCCTATTCGAATTGCGACAAGCAGGCTTGAGAATGCAGCAGACAGTCAGCCAGCCGTGGAAGGATGGGACTAAGCCCCTTAAGGGACGTGAGATGATTGGTTGTTTGCAGGAAGGCTCAGCGGAAATTGCAACCAGCGCAACACAATCGCAGCGAGATAAACTTGTGACGGCGCGAGTTAGTCAATGCTGGCGGCAATACTTCCCGAGCCCTTGGGAGCGATTCCTCCCATCTCCTCGTACGAGGGCACTCAATGAGTCCACATGCATTTCTTGTCAAGCTTTACGAAACGTCCTCTGGTATTCGGAAAGCGATAACAAAATATGTTCTATGGTGATGATGTGTTACTTGCTCAACATTTAAGCTCCTTAAAATTGCACCAGAGTAAATTTCGTCATTTTTTGTAAAATTTTCTTTGACGGTGTCTATCCAGACTAGGTGTGATTGTTGAAACTATTTCCTCAAGGTTCAAGTGCAAAATTCTCGTACGGTTCAGATGATTCAATCATGCTGTTTTATGTGCACAACTCTTATTAGTGAAATACATAGAGCCTGATTACTTATCTTGGCCACATCTACCTCGCCAATTCTATTTTAGGTCATCATCAACAATGTTAATCCTGGCTTCCCGTCATGTCTAAATTTAACCTCTAAGCCTTCCAGATTATCTGAGGCCTGTAGAGCATACTCAAAGCAATTTCCGAGAACTAATTATACTAGCGAAATTATTAGGATGTTATAATACACATAACTTCATTTACCAAATAGATTTCTACATGGAGTGGGCTTCGGGAGAACCGCAGCGCGGTGATCGCTTCTGGAGAACCGCAGTGCGGTGATCGCTTCTGGAGAACCGCAGTGCGGTGATCACTTCGGGAGAACCGCAGTGCTGTGACTGTTGAGTCGTTGGTACAATTTCTAGTGGCGATGTCCCATTCATGCTATCAAACACGTTTCACTGCTATAACCAACATTTTACGAGAACGAACATTCACGACTCATGAAACTGTGATTTATGTTTTAGATCTTTGTTTCGTCTTTAAAAATAGCCGCGTTAATTTAGGACAGTAATCAGGGTTAATTATAGATTACATTTTCATCATTAGTATACATAATACCGAATATTTACGTATATTTGTCAATTTTCGGATGAAAATAGGGGTAATTTTGATTAATATCATGAGTCTCAAACTTTAGGAAAATGATCAAGGAAAAATTTCGACGTGCAGCTGCTAGCGTCAGGTCCGTGCTCATAAGAATTAATTTTACGTTTACTGAGGACATTTTATGCTTGAGATCATGAAAATGTACTGCTTTTCAATGTACGAGGGTACTTAAAATTTACCTTTAGGACTGTACCGTAGGGTTAAATCAACAGAGCTTCAAATGATCAAATAATTTTCAGATGAGGGACCTCCAAGGTTATGTCTAAATCACTAATTGATTAAAATTTCTCACCGTGTGAATTTTATATTAGTTCTGAAATTATTTGCTCGCGCCGTTTTTGAGAATAGGTAGCTGTGCAGCCTGGCTAGGTGCAGGTTCCTGCAGTGATGTGTGGTTTTGGTTCCTGAATAAATCCACTTGCATATCAAACACCCTCTGCTCATCATGATATGAGAAAAATGATAAAATATGTAAATGGCATCAAGTGCACGTCGAAAAGAGACTGAAACGACTCATCTGTTCTCAGTTAAGAAGAGGGCTGTGAAGAGAGATTGAAAATCGGTACTCGAGTTTTTGTGGATTTTCATGGCGAGAAAAACTTATTCGCTTGACGCATTTCATTAGCGAGTACATAGCCGTGACACAAAATGCAGGCTTTCTGAGATGTATTGTATGAGCTCCAGTAGGAAGAGTTATATGAATTAACTCAACTGACAAGCTCATGCTATTGTTTTCACAGTTAGAATTGACCGTCATACTGCTGAAAGTCTCTAATGATGAGTGTAGGCTTCCACCATCAATAGTCTCTCTTTTCCCATGCTCCGCGTGATGCTCAATTTAAACAAACAGGCTACAGTTCTTAATTTTACATTACTTCAAAATACCCTCATGATACTTAACTCTTGAATACCTTGAAATTTGCGAGTAAAAATATTAGATTCATTTGACGCGCTGGAACGACGCGAGCTCCAGCGCGTGAAAATGCACCCTTACACACATGAAAATGCACCCCTACACACATGAAAATACGCGAAAATAGTCACAGAAGAACGGATAAAAAATTACCGTTAGCGTGGACTTGTTATTAAATTATCACAATCTGTTCACCAGTTTGTTGCCCTACTCGATCCAGGAAAGCTCCCCATTCTCTCATCAAAATTCGGTAGCACTGATACTGGTAAATTCAATTCTGTTCGCAGCACCGTTGCCTAAAGAGCCCGCGTCTAACTCGATGAATTCATCTAAGCCACCACTCGGCCTGATTGGACGGCGCTGAGCCCAGAGCGGTAAACCAGCGCTGAAATGTCCAATCAAAATCTGACTGCCCGTCTTGCAAACGCAACACCCGAGAAGGTCTTTAATAATTACCGGACCTTGGATTTGTATTTCAAGTTCAAGCTGCTTTCAAGATTGCTGACAAATGAAAGGAAATTAGAGAAACCTCAACGCATGTAAATGTTGATCACGTGAGGTAAGCGAGTGTTCTCAGGATTCTCAGGAATAAAACATAGAAAGTGTTTCCTGAAGAAGATATCTGTTATAATTAATTTTGTAATAAGTACGAATAATGAAGTGCCACAGTAGTTTTGTATCTTTTCGAGGCGGGGTATCCAAAAAAACCCTTAGATCATGCTCGCATTTTCACCCAATCTCTGGTTGTGTTATCCATCAGCCACGTTGGATTGCATGAGTTAGTTCAGAGCTCCCGCCAGCCTTAATCGCTCATCAAAAACCCACGCATATTGTGTAATTTTCTCTTCCATTCTATGTTCGTTCTTGCAACATGCTGATTCTTAGAACTGAATATCACTTCACCATTACGTCAATACTGTGACGAGAACTTATCTTATTTTAATTCGTTCAGTACAGCTAGTAATTAAATTCAGCTCCAACATTGAAAGAATTCGAAAACGTGGACAGCAAATTCTAAAAAGTAAAAAACTGAAGCTAGCGTTCAGGCTCCGCAGTTGCCGACTTGTGAGCGAGGCCCGACCGTGGTTGCCGGCATTACCTCAGGGACTCATTGACCCCCTGTATATTAATAGCCAAGGGTGGCTTGCTTGGTCCGTCCGTCCCCCTCTCCGTCACGCTCTATAGGATTTAGATGGGAGAAAGTTTCCGGGTCAGTATTTCTAACTAATAATATAGACTATCAGGGAAGGCAGTCCATATCAGTGATACTGCGAATAACATTATTTCGTGTTAGATTTACCGTAAATAAGAGGATATCTTAAGAAATTAACATCATTTGCCCCTTCATTTTTGGCCCGGCGCGTCTACTAGTAGTATAATTAAAAAGATTTGGTTTCTGGGTTACAAAATAAATCAGGTATCATGCATTATATTTACATCGTGATGAAAACAGTATTTTTTTATTGTAACTACAGTGTTCGATCAAATATTTCTTTTGAGTCACGAAAAATTAACACGTAACGCTAACATACGTATATGTAAGAATAAATTGTTATGTTATCAAGTTATGGTAAAAACCGTTGTAAAATCACGAAAATTAGATTTGCGAAAATCCGAATAGCATCCTAGCCACTACCGTTTCATAGTTCTTCCAAAATGTCGGAAGCCACAGAACCTGAATAAATTATAGTCCCACCGTCGACTTCAAATACAACCTGATAGTGACATTTGCTTTGCTTCTTGTATTGTAATTGAACCAGATGTTACAATGATTCAAAGTATGTACACATATTGTAACCTCAACATATTGAGATTGTATAAATTTTTCGAGCAGATTCGTTTTGAAAATCCTACTGTATTAATTTTTTCTTCATTTCTTCAAAAATTTACTTCTCAAAGCACTGATGAGAAAATGAGTTGTTCTTGTATCTCGTTACTGACTCCTTTCTGGAACTTGAAAACTTGTTCATCTGTTCTAGATTTAAATTCATGATCGAAACAAAAGTATTTACACTAAGGTATAAAATTTCATCAATTTTAATAATTGATTGAAGCAGCCTTGGAGGGAATTCCAGCAGCCCTTTTATGCGGCATGTTGGCTTCATGATTTTTAAGCAATTTTTCTCATAATTTACATCACAATGGCAGTAATTGTATTCAGACATCTTTCACTACCGATGGAAATGGCTGCGAGGCACGCCGTTGCCACTCAATCTCTTCCCAAATATTTCCAATTGTGGTCAACTTTTGAAATTATGGATGTTATTCCCTGTGATTAATGGTTCCTTCATCATTTTCAAAAGATATGAACATGGTTGATGTTAGCATTGTCATCCTGCAAAATTCTATCCCCTTCGTGAAAGTAAAATGTAAATAGGGGTGAACATGGTTATAAAAGACTTACCGCATTTGCTTGTTGCCGTAGAAAGGTAGAAATTTATGTTCTGCCCTGGTAAAACATCCTAACGCTATTCTATTTTTAAGCATTGGAAAAGATAAGAAATTTCATCCATGCTGTCCACTGCTACGTTCGAATGCGTAAATTTTGAAGGGTGCTTATTGTATTTATCGTTTAATAGTTATGTACGTGCTAATTTGTATCGAGACTGGTCAATGATCGGTAACGTGATATGAGGATGACCGATTCATTTGTGAAATTAAAAGGCCATCAGCGATTATTAATGTTGAAAATCGACAGGTTAATACAAGCAGGTCAGTCAAAAGTAGCGAAATAATACTTTTCGAAGCCCAGAAAACTCGTCTTAGTATAAACATGTTGCTTGCTTTGAGCCACTTTTACCCTATCCGATCAAACTTGATGTTTTGTTCGGGATAACGCAGCCGAAAGATTTTGTTGACGGAGTTAATTTTAGTCAGAAAAGAGTCGTAGATTTAATTTGAGTGGTATTACTAATTTCAGAGAGTATTGTACACAGCAACCAATCTAACAACGAGAATCACGAATTTCGCCCATGTAACGGTTCCACCCGAATTGAGCAAGCTCAATCAGTAAGAAAGACCGAAACAAAAACTGAATAACGAATAGTTTAACGGAATTCGACAAAAGGACGGATAACAAAGTTGTCCTCCATGAATAGGCTCACAAAGAATTTTAAAACCGATTTACATTGTGAAACGTTTGGGTGACTCGTAGGCACTCATTCGGCTTCGTCTTACGAGGCCTTACATAATTTCACGGGACGATGGAACCTGGAAATCTCCCGTCTGGAAAGCGCCTATGCCCGTTTCTCTTCGAAAGAATCCTGAGCAGAAGCTGCTTTAGCACTTCATGACACACTGCTAGGAATATGGGACACGTTATAATGTTTCGCAAGCAGTTAATCTGCTCCGTTTTAGGCTCTCGGTCATTTGTGGTTCAAGACATCCATTGATAGGCTGTTAGAATTTTCTATTGGTTTTCAGTGGGATACTTACGAACTCAAATTTAACAATTATGTGTACTGTACGTGGTTAAATATCTGCACCGCAAATGAAAATCTGAGGTTCAAATCAACGTTTGCCGTTAGGCGATTGAAAGACAACCGTCTTACACGAATTTATTCAAAAAATTTCACTTAGGTTGACCAGACAAGAGGTTTTACTTTGGATTGCACTCTCAGTAATTGAAACTGTTTCAATAGCCGTGGACTTTGATGTGCCACTAGCTATCATACTGGTCGGCACACCGGTGTTTCAAAACTTGTCTTGGAGTAAATTTGAACATTTTGTCAAAACCAACATTCAAACACAGGGTTGGAAATAGTTCTCCCAAATTCGACGCAGAAATTTGAGTGCATTTCCTGGAATATTCTTAAATACTCGAAAATCATTTTTTCTGGAAGTCGGGAGAATTTTGCCGTGGGAGCGGGAGCGGTGAAAGGGCCGGAGACAGTCCATTAGGTGGAGCCGAGCTTCAATGAAACTTAAAGTAAAATATTCTAAAACTACGGCACTTTTTTGATGAGCTCAACTCTCTTGGTCTACTAGATAACATTTTGGGCTTCAAAATTTGGCAGAAGGTGAAATAGTACCTTGGACTCTCTGCAAACTGAAAGCAAATGTTCGAGTGCGAATTGAATGTGTTTCATTTTGTATTCTATCCATTCTTTTTCAAAGCTTTTAGTAATTTTTTAGTTCTATTTTAAGATTCTTCCTACAAATTCCCTAGCAAGGAAAAGTCGTAGTACTTTTACGTGAGTAAGTTTTCAATTTATTTACCGATAGCCAAGTAGCGAAGGGAAATATGGAGTCGGTTAACTAGGTATCAGAATAACTTTAAGAAAAGTTCGAAGAGGAACATCAGAATGAATTATAGCTTTAGGAGAATGGAGTTATTTCTTCAAGTTTTTGCCTTTTTCGCTGAACATTTATGCAAACACTGTTATTGCAAATTTCTGTCTCGTTCTTATTAATCTGTGTGCACAAACTTGATTAAACTAAACATTTTATAGAGTGTTATGAATATCTATTGTACTCACTGTACAGATGGACACTATCAATTTACGTGTGCTACTAGATAACCTCGAAATCGGACTATCGGCTTCCACGAGATGTGTTCGGAAGGGAAGTTCCGTATGCTGAAAAAGATTTTAGAAATACTTCTCATGCCAATTTTATTTCACATGGTAGGTCATTTCGTGGAGTATTGGCTGTTTATCTACATTGTTATTACCGATGTTTACGTTTTTCGTAGCACCTCAGTGACCAACGTACGCGTACTTTCCTCCAAAAAGCTTACGGCTTCTGATGATCCCATTTTTTCTGTGGGTGGTTGTTACTTTCAATGGGCGGACAAGCGAGGTCCCGCTTCATGTGCAGGAACGAGTCATAGTCAGACGGTGCCAGGTCTGGGCTGTGTAGACGAGCGAACAGCTTCCAATCGATTTCTTCTATTCGTCTTCGAATAGTGATGAGCAGGACTGATGATTTTCGCTGATGCCCATACCGATAACTATACTATTTAGAACGTTTATTCGGTCACCAAATTTGAAAATAACATTTTGAAATATCGTTTACCAATGTAACTAAAAAGACACAATTATTATGAAGTTTATCAATTTATTATAAGTAAAGTTTTAGTTTTTGCGATTTCTGTTAAAATTTTGAACATAGTTATAGAAATAGGGATGACAAACTGAATAAAGCCTCCATTTAACCTACATATATTCTAAGAAATATTAGAAATCCAAGGCATTTTCAAATGAGGACGCTTGTTTAATATAATATTCATAAATAATAATGGAAAATAATTGCAGAAGGTAATAATCACGGTATTACAATTATCACGGGAAATTTCATCTATGGTATAAAAAATATGTAATAAAATATTGATGAACAAGTGACATAGATTTCGGATACTTTTTTGCCAACTTTCAACGAAGTTTTTTAACACATTAAGTACGTTTTCCGTGATGTGAATACAAATTATTACTAGCCAAGGTGAAATGAATGACGTGGGTTCACAAAAATAACTAAATATATTCTGTATTCGTTGTTAGGTATATTTTCATATTTATTTAAACTGTCTTCAAGTTAGGACACAGAATAAAAATGTGCTTTCAAACTGTTATGTATGTTACATGTTTTGGTCATCTAACCACACCTCAATTGAAAAACAGTTAAAACTGATATGTCTGATACCACACCTCTACTTTGAGTCCTCGATGCCTCACTGCGTTTGAATTTACCTAATTATAACCTTTCTAGTTCATATGCACAGCTCTTTATGTTTCAATTCGTTCATCGTTGTCTGTTGTAATAATATCAGTAATTTTCAGTAAAAAGGGAGAACCAGGAAAACTGTATAAAACATTTTTGATGGAAAATATATTTTCGAGACAATAAAATCGTAAAAAAATATATTTTACCCTCAAAAATATTTCATACAGTTTTCTTTGTTCTTTCTTTTTCACTGAAAATTAGGAAATTTTCAAATGGTTGCCTAGAATATCAGTATAAGCTGTAGCAATATTTCATAATATTTCACAAGGATGTCAAACTATTACTATTTTACCCTACCATAGCTCTACTTTAAGATATTGTTCCGTTCTACATATGTACTAAGTCACATGTTCAACTCTATGTTCTCGGTTTATTGACTTTCTTCCGATCGTAGCTTTCAATTTCACCGTGTATGATGGAATTTTCCAAGTATTTGTACAATAATTTCAATTTTCGTTTGCTATCAACACATCGGAATTAGCGGTCAGCTACCATACTAGAAGTCAAAGTTTATAGCATCAAAGTGCGTTGCCTTAGTCACTGCAGCACCGTATTCTTATTAATTGACAATGCGATTTGCCAAAACACGTGTATCCCTTCGAATGAAATAAATAATCTTCTCATTCATACAACGACACAAATTTGTTCAGTACACTTGTGACATTTGTACGACAATGTTATTATATGTTTTATAAGCACCAGAGAATACAATCCATTGAAATTTTAGTTCACCACAGCTCCAATTCCAATTTTCTTTGTTTAATTCTGGAGGATTCTTAAGCAGTACAATTCTTTTTGCTTTTGAAACACGAGTAGCAAATTTGTTCCTTCTAAAGAGTACGTTTGATGCAGACACTTCGGCCTTTTAAAACTGCTTTTGCGGAGACGATCTTACCTTCCGCCTGTTACCTGATTGGGCTATTCAAACTAATGCTACTTGTACACAGCGTAAATTTCATACGGATAATGGGAATTTTCTATTATTTTCTATAATAGAAGAGGTTAGGAAATGCACTTCATTAAGAGAAACAAATCTTATACCATACGGTGCAATCTCTGAGTTTTGGGAGAGCTATCATCGGCTTCTTTAACGGATCAACAAAGCTGTGCTACAAAATATAATGCAAAAACAAATATCTCCTTCGTTGACTTGTGGTGAAGAGATATGTTCTACTTTCAGTGATGATGCGACGAAGAGTCTTACGTATCAATCACGCGTAAAAGTATTATCGATTGTGTTATTTTGGAGTCAGCGAACCATGCTGATGCAACGCTCTGACGGTCAGGTCATAGGTCAGGGTGTCCAGGGCCGACCCTCAGCTGATGATACCAAGACCTAGCGAACGATGAACTTACAATCCATTGCTGCTCAGAAAAATACCTGTGCGCTTCTCCTCGGCAGCGACAACTCGGAGAATTTGGTGCCGAAACATGATAGGGTATATTACCGTCTTGTTTATCAGAGAAGAAATGTAGAAATGTCTGGTATAATTGAATGAAATTGAACTGAATGATAATGTCTAAATTGGGGAGATGAATAAAAGTAATCGAGCTTATTATCTGTAAAATTACTTTCTCTAATGGATTTCCAAATACTGGCAAAGATATATTAACCAAGGTCTTATTTTCAGAAGAATGCCACTTAACTTATGGCGTTCATACTGTCCTATAATACAAATAATAATTTGCATCGATTGCTTGGTAATAAAAAAAGTTATTGGAACGAAATTCATACATCTAAGCTTGATTTTGTTCATCCATTTTTTCTTAAAATTAGGTCCCCCTTCTTTCAATTGACGACGAGCTTCATATTGATGTATTGATATTAAATATAGAACTTTATTACCCCGAACTCTCTCATAAGCCTAGTTTCCCTTCAAGTTCTCCCAGATTAGGCCTCCAAACTTAGCTATCTTGCATGCGCCTGCCTCATGAGTTATGGAGCTGTTTTGAGCCGATGTTCCTCCGGCCAGTCCATAATCCCACTTATAGGAAAAGTTTGTTTACCTCAGTCTTTTTGCAAGCACAACGACGTGTAGCCTGCATCTGCTCTACTGAATTGCCGCCTTGGAACGATATTCAAGAGCTCCTTTCCTCTGCCCAGCTTTCGGAGTTCTGAAGTGAAGTATTTGCAAAGATTTTTTACATGTCAGTGTCTGTGAGATCCTTTTAAAGATCAAAGGTTCTGTGAATGTTTACTGGACGTTGGCGATTGAGTGTAGACAGGAAGATTGGTGTCACAATCAGTCGTACAGGCATGAACAGGAAACTCCGTCGTTCGCGTGAGGTGAATTAGCTTAGAGTTCACGATTACAGATTCCGCACCACTTCGTAGTACACGAGAAAACACCTCTCGGAGTTGTTTCACTGAAATATTTAACATTAAATTTCGGGAAAAACTCAGCGAATACTAAGATGGAATTTGAATTAAAATATAAGGAAGAATGTGAAATCTAAGAGGCTTTAAAATTTGGGGGTCGAAAAAAAATTATTCTCACTGAACATGATGATATTATGAATTATGAAGAGTAAATGTTGTCTGACAATAAGTTCTACAGATAATTCACGCTTTAATATCTTTCAAGGCCACAACATCTTTGAAAGACTAACGATACAACTCGTCTATGTTTACCGATCTTATACAGGTGTACAGCAGCGTCAGCATTTCATGGCTGTTAGAGTTTTTTGGAGCAGAGGATTGCATTATTTGAAATGAGGTCAGTTACAAGCTTCGCTTACCTGAAGTGTTACCCTGACCTGAGTGCAACATAGGCAGGTTTCCCGTTATCATTTGCAGATTTAATCAAATCATGGTCAAGAGCCGAAATTTCCAAAAACAGAATTATTAGCAGTAGCCGGAAGGCACTCCGCCCCCCATCTTTGCTGCCCCGCTGGAGGTGCGCAGGAGGGTCCCCCAGGCTGCTGCTGTGCCGGAGCCAGAGCGGCTGGCCGGCGCACCATTCATGCAGGGAGAGTGCTTCTCATAGCCTCTTTCATGTTCTGAATTTGAGTTGTGAGTCAGCTCGCGTATTCCTTTGTTATATAATTTTATTCACTTGCATGTTTGAGCCACTCTCCATTGGAACCTTTAGCGACGTATCCCAATTTTTGTTGTTCCCATCGCGTGAGGTTCATTTGCTAGCGTAATGGCACATTAAGTAAAGACTTTTTCGTATTAAGTAGAGTCCTTTGCATTAAGTCCTCTACGGCATTAAGTAGAGTCCTCGCAGGAGGCGTCATTTAAGGTTCCAGTCGGTTCCTGCTAGCCTATAGTTTTCATTAAATTAAAAGAACACTATCCCACGAACATCGTCTCTTGAGAATGAAGTTTTCAAGGCAAGTTTCATAACTTCAAGATTGAAGATAAGAAATCGTAAATTTTTATTTCTTTAATGTCTTAGTAAATTCTCTTTAATTACACGTCGTCCTCATCAGAATCTCGTGAGCTGAGTCCGGCCATAGGACATGAGGATTTTTACGGCAGTTCAAGTGTCCCAACTGACGTACCTTTTTTCTTGGTCTTTGCAAGCGCTCGGAAATGTCAAGATCCTTCCAAGAGCTCTCAAAAAATTAGTCAAGGTTGATGGCAGTTATTCTTCGAGGGCTAGATGGTTGAATCTGTAGATTATTCATGAGAGATTTTTACTGACCATATTTAAATTCCACTGTTGTCTTCATTTGAATAAAAAGCCCATGTTTTCCTCTCACGTGCATGACTTTCTTGAGACTTAAAATTCGCCTCAGGGGTTCTCAGAACATCCCGAGCACCTGATTGTGTGACGCGTCGAGATGTTATTGGGGCGAAGCTGAGGAACACTTTATAAATTTCCTTGCAAATTGAAATTTAAATAATTCGCCATTTCTGGCTGCTTTTTAAATTCCCAATGGAATTAAAATAAGTGTATGTTAAAAGCAAGTACTCTACCGCAAATTCGTGAACGCCAAATCTCAGTTCATACTTCGTTTTTTATTAATTTTAGTAATATCTCGCACACGGTTATTGCAGAAGGACTAAAGTTTATCACCGAAATCTGCCTAAAGGGACGCGACCGCGGGCTGCTGGGACTCGTGCAGATGGCACGTTGCCATTCCGCCAGTCGGGAAGCCTGAATACAATGGATGGAACACTCTTCCGGTCGCGGTTACAAGTTGCTTAGTTAGTTATATGTAGTGTAAATCGATTTTATTTCACGCTTATTAACGAAAATTTCATTCTCTATATTAAATCGTTATCCTCCCTTGCTTCTTCAAGGAAAGCATCTGTATTCCACGTGACGAATGCAGGAGACAAATGGTACTTCGGAAAATAGCTGTGTATGACGGAGCCTCTACGTGCATTTACCGCATAGCATACTGCTGGATTTATCGCGTTGTACTCAAAAACGTGGTGTTATTGTCGCTTAAGAATTATCGATTCACCCACATATCATTGAATTTAACTGGGATTCCTCAACAGCAACATTCAAGTTGCATAATTTTAGGTTCATTTCTTTTACATACTGAATCATTGGAAAAATATATTCCAAGGAACCCGCTGGAAACTGTTCTGTTACTCCTAACTTTCCAAATCTGGGCTTATGCTCAGCAAACTCTGAAAATCATAAAAATATTTCAAATTCAAAACTCGAAAGGAAAAGATCTCATTTTCGAAAGTAAAAGATACTACATTTACTGCGTAATTTTCCGAGTCTTTATTACGTTATGTGCATTATGTTAACGTGGGATATTCATTGTAACTTGAGTTGTTACTAAGTTACAAAATAACTGATGACATCTATCAGAATTTCAACAATTACTACTAAAAGAAGAAGCCTTTCATTTACCTTAACAGGGAAGGATAGAAAACTTCTTTCAGTTTCACGTAGTTTCGAAAACTCTGAAATTATCGTACATCGCTTCCCACAATTCTTCCATGCTGTGCTTTTAATAGAGCTTATGAGTTTATGAACAGCGTCTTTACAGTTATTTTATTCTAATTCATTTGAGCTGTAAAATTAGAACAGATTCTAAATTCTGAAACAAATTTACCACGTGAAAAATTTGAAAAAAGAAATAATTAAAACAGGCATTTGCCCACATTTGTCCCCTTTCTTTGCTCACGCGTGACTTGTTATGACGTCAGCTAATGGTTTGCTTCATTTTGTGAAGTTCTGCTCCCTCTGATAATTCTGAAATGACAGAAAGCAAATATTCTTCAAGGGAGGATACCGGTGACCCTTTATAAGCGTGTCAAATGACACGACTACAGTGGGGTTCACTGGAATGGATTAAACGTGTCAAATGACACGACAGTAGTTGGGTCCACTGGAATGGATTAAACGTGTCAAATGACACGACTACAGCTGGGTCCACTGGAATGGATTAAACATGTCAAATGACACGACTACAGTTGGGCGCACTGGTATGGATTTGAATGCACAGGAAAATATATTCACAATTGTGATTCTGTTTTGCTTACATGTACGAAGTTGTGTTCATGTGTCAAGTTTATTTACTGTGCCAAAATATTTTACTGATTTTTTTACGAATTCCGACTTCGAACAACTATGTACATGAATTTATCGAAACTCGAGTCAAGCTTCAAGCATCAATGATTAACGTGAAATTAATTGTAACACAGTGAAATTCGATCATATTTTCAAAAGACGATGTAAATAGTGTATTTGAATTCTAGAGTCGTGAAATTACACAAATGGGCAGATTTAAGAGGCTGTCTTACCGACGTCCTTTCCTTTCTCCAGGCTTCGTATAAGATCGAAATATTTTTAGATTGAGGCCGCAGGGGCAACTAGAACCACCGTATTAGAAAATTACCGGGTTTTTATCGCTTCAATGGTCCGTAAGGTCGCAGAAAGCTCCTCGAATCTATATTAATCTCAGCTACTTTCTCCCGTGAAACAGAATTTAAGATCTCTATGAGCTCGATCTCTATGAGCTCTAATGGCTCGAATCATGTGGTATTAACAGCTTCAAAAATAAAGATTTCGTGATATTAATTCCAAAAGAAGAATGGCCATAGTAGTAAGAAAGACTTGAGAAAACTAAGAACGTTGCACAACAACTTTAAGAGGAGATGTTGTACAGCCGGACTGGTACTAGACTGAATTTTCATTTTTCGCTGAAATTAAAATATTGTTGACAAAACTGTCTCGTATAAAACGTATAATTATTCATCGTCAATTCACCAAGCGTTTGTAAAAACTTCTTTTACTGTGTGCAGCATACATTGATATGCCGTCGTTTTGACTTTGACCAGGCCGGTAGCTATTGAATAAAGAAGCAAGGATTCCCTGAGCTTTTCACCGTTTTCGTAAGATGAGGCTTCTGGGTTTTGTATGCTGCCTGTCATCAAGGCTTGCCAGCACGACCACCACCAGGAACTCCCAGCAATTTGTCAGCCCGTGCGATTTATCCGACAGCCGCAACTCGTCGGGTATTTAGAGGACGGACTCTTCCGGCGATCACACGAAGGCCGACAGAAATGGTGCGCTCATTGATCAAAGAGATCGTTGAGATTACTCCTTGCACGTAAAATTAAAGACCAGAACGGTTTCCCAGGATAGAGGAGTGAATAATATGACGTAAATTTGCCAGAAGTAGTGGTTATTCTGATAAATTTGTTGATTAAAGAATAAATGAAGTTATTACCGTGAAGGTGAAGCAATAATTGACGTATGAACTATACGAAGATGTTGCATGATGAAGAGGTTGTGAGGAAGCTTTTTTAGCTTCAAATTCCTTGATTTTGATCCCACGCAAACTTATCGTCGAGAAACAATGTCGGGGCAAATATCAGACTACAGAAAAGTTGGCAAGTCCTCAGGACGAACATTACAATGTAATCCGTTACCGGAGGAAATTTTTGGCTCGCATTAGGATAAGGCTGCCCATGTGAGATCACGTGCGTCGGCACACCGACCACCAATAAAGCGATAGCTGCTCTTCGCAAGCTGTTGCTTGCTCTCTACAGCCTCTGGCGGGAGATGACCGTCTAATGGACAGAGCAGGCCTGGCAGCATCAATAGCCTTCACCAAGTGATCCTCCTTAATCATTCACGCTCAGCCGGGCACTCTCCTGTATTTCTTGTTTAATATAAAGGAGCCAACTGCATACCGAGGCCTCGAGGCGTGTGTCTACGAGTATGAGCTATGGCAATGAAATTGTATGAGTCATTGGTTTGTGGAAATTACCTTAAGTAATGCGTATTATTGTATTGCAAATATTTATTCATATAATCTAAATGAATTTCAAGCGAAAAATTTCCTTGCTAAACGGTCCTTCTCGTGAAATTTCATCTCTCGATACCGCTTGTCTCCTTTGTGATGAGTCACGAAAAATAAATTGAAAGGAATTAATCATTTTTCAATATTTATCTCGTATTTCGACCACGTCGAGTTTGAATCTCTTGCTTGCAGACATGCATTGCAATTTGCGAGCATCCGTACTCACGCTGCTCAACGTGGCCATTTGGGCAGCTCAAGCGAAGCTCCAGACGTCCGGTTACGAAATATTACGTATATGTATTTTTGTATCATTCTGCAATACTATTCGTTGAAGACCCTGAAGCAAAGTGGATCTTGCGATTCTAATATTCATTTGCAAGCTCACACAAGCTAGGAATCTTCATCTCATCCTTCGCTAGTATCCCTCGGAAGCCCCGAATACTCTTCCATTTCTAGTTAACGCTCCCTTGCGATAGTGCGCTGTTCCAGTCAAAATTTCCATTGTTTTGCGAGCGGCTTACAACTTCTGGACGATGTTTTCAAAGGTGCATTCAGCTGCGAACTGCTCCCATGGCATGGGCAAGTGGGGCCTCAGAGCATTACTGACTTCTAGAAAACTTCATTGAGTCGATTGCTTTTGTCATGAAAGTCCTTCGCTTAGGTTTGATCAAGTGATAGCTTTTTAAATAACCTGCAGTATGTGTAATAACATTCAATGATTCTCCGCACTATGTGCTGAGAATCTAAGTTTTCAAATTTTTAGAATACTGGTAAAATGCAAGCCCGCTTTTTAACCTTGAATGAGCAGTATCAGGTACTGATTATTGAAAAGATGTTTTTCTTTACGAATGAATTTTTTATAAAAGCTAACTTAACTCTTGAATCGCTCGATAGATCAATAAGATTTGTTATACCTCTTGAGAAAATACCTTATAGAAACAAGTGGGCAGTCCTAATAAAGATGTCAACCACTATCTGTCCTCATTTCACTCTCGAAGCTTCCTCCAGAACGAAAAAAACAGTTTGCTGCTGGAATAACTGAATTTTCGCAAATACGTCTAAGAATAGTGTGAGAAGCACCATCTTGGATTACTTGCGAGTATTTTAATTAGCAAATATAGGCATCATATTGAATTGTTAGTAATTTTCTTATAACTGTATAAATTCTTTTGAAGATTTGTGTGTGGAACGTAGGTCGTAAGGGAATCAGAATACACATTTAACGTTTTTAATACATTTTCACGAAAAAAGTTCTCAACAAAACTTGCATCATGTGCAAGGGGTGATGCAATCCTCAGTTTCGCCTAATGCTACAGAAATTGGGTATCTACACAGGGCCCCAACGACCTTGATGTCTACGCGAAAGGATAACTTTACTTGACAGTAATTACTTATCCATAATATTTCTGTACAATATTCACTTCACAATGTGAAATCAGAAGACCAGCGTGGACAGTAACGAGAGAGAACGGCTGGAAAAACCTGCCCAGAGTTCTGCTTAGGCATGATTGACAGTGCATGTTTCGAGTAGCCCTAAAATGACGTTCGGCCACGAGGGACACATCATTGTGGTCTGGTTGAACTAGGATTTATAGACGCCTGTGAGCAATGACCCTCAACTGAAAAATTCAGTTTAAATCGGAAACAGTTTGCAACGTGGAGAATGAAGGGGGCAAATGAGAGAAAATCTATCACATAAATTTATGATAAATTGATTTTGAATAATGTAAGTTTAATTAATAGTAATTTGACAAGCTAATCTGTAATGTCTGTCCTTTTTCGGGATTTTCAAAACGAGATTTCTCTTTAAATAAACTAACCTGAGGGACCTGAAAGGATCTCGAATACTTAAAAACAATTTTTTCTAAAAAATAATTTTCAACATCAAGTTCAAGAAGCTCAACATTACTTGGAGTTTTATATTCAGTATAGGGTAAAAGAAGTGCGATTTTCTTGTTTTTATTATAAACCAAAACTTGAACAACTTGAAGATAACAATTTGAATGATGGAGGTTAATTCTCAGCGTAGTTTGCAGAGTCGGCGGAGAGGCCAACCAGGTCCTTCGCTTTGAGAACCTTGCATTCCTGTGTCTGGGCTCTGCTTTAACTCGGATTACAGTTACCCTGCCGGTACGAACGAACATCCCTCTGTGTTCCGCTGTGCGTGTCGCTAGGGGGCAAGTTGTCTCACCCAAATACGGCGCCGAACGCTGGTCACATTTGTACTCATAAACAACGCAGCTTCGTAACAGAGTAGGTATCCTATCCTTGAATGTGAAAAAACTTCCAACATTGAAATTATACTGAGTATAATGGGAAGATTAATCCGTGGATAAAATCTGGAGATCACGCATTAAAGTTCTTTGGACACAAAACGGGTTTGTCTAGTATTCATTGCTTGGTCCGTCCGTCGGTTACAGTGACGCCCTGAAGGATTTAGATAAAAGAAAATTCCTGGGGCCGTATTTCTAAACTAATAGCCAGACTGTCAGGCAAGGCAGTCTGCATCAGTGATACTGATAATAACATTATTTCATGTGTCAGAGGTATCGTAAATAAAAGGGCATCTTAAGAATTTAACGTCCTTTGTCTCGCTACTTTTGGCGTCTTTTAGTACTTCATAAATTCGTTGTTAATTTTGAAGTGCTATTCTAGGTTAACAATAAATCTTATCCTTTTTTAGACAGATACATTCCTCCGTCAAAATCAATTCTGAATGATTAGACCCGACTCATCTCCAGTATGCTGCATTGACATATTTTATGAACGTAGGCTATAGAGCACTGAGCAGGGCGAGTCTAGACGTTATTGCAAAATTTCCATCAAACTTACGCACTTGGAGTTGGATGACACTACTTCAGATAGCACGTCTCAGACGGGAAAGTTGCCGTTCCCAACACACGGTGACGGCACCACACGTGCCGATACCCAACGCACGAAGATGAAATTTCATCGTACCAATTGAAGCCTGGCTGAGGTCTACTACAGTAGACTGGAAAACACAACCTTCTCGTCCACAACAAGTCCGTTGGCGCTCAAGCTTCAGGAACGTGTCGGGTGGGGGGGCCGTAAGGGAGGTAGCTTTGCTGACGTCGATAGCACTGATACGCTAAAAAACTTGAAGAATTTCCTCAAATAAAATTCTCTACCGTGATATAATTTTTTGAAACGGTGCCTTACTTATGACTCACCCTGTGTTTTTTTGGTGGGGATCGGTGCTCGTGAAGTGTAATTCGCACTATATTTTCCAAATAACTGATGTTCTATACTGCATGTATGCTTCAGGTTTAATTTGATAGAGCATTCTTTCAAAAATTTTCATTTCAAATTTTCGAGATAACCAAGTGCTTCGAAAGTTTTCAGCGCTTTTTTATTAGTTTAATGTTAGCTTGACCTCTTATAACGTATACAACGTGTAATTTTCAGTATACTATGCTTTTCCGTACGCGTTTCTGTAGTATAGTGAGACTGTATAATCAAGCTTAAAGTTACTGCAAGTAACATCTGAATATCTGTTACTTGTGGCAATTCTTGTTCTTCAGGTTGCGAGAAACGTGTCATGTAAACAAAGAGACGACGCAACATGTACTATTTCTTATCGTAAATATACTGCGGTGTTACTTCTAAGTTCTGTTTTGTTCGTTGAGTATAAATTTGTGAGCTGTTATAGAAAATATGAAATAAGTGTGCGATTCAATTATTGACTTAAAACAAGTTGTGATAACGATTTTCTCAGTGTATCTTCATTTTACTTTAGGGTTGGAAGACTCGTTACGCTCATAATTTGAGTGCGATATGTTTTGCGTGCAAGAGTTGTGAGCGTAAACCTAGTTTGGTTTAAAATATTCCTCATGCATCGTCATTGGAGTCATATGTTTGACTTGGTGAATACATTTTTTCTCTTATTCACTGTGTTCGTCTTTATTTTGCACTTGAACTAAAAATTAAAAATTGAGCCAAAAAATTTATTTTTCATTGAACTAGTACTAGGAGTAAAGAACGATTCTCACGTAGACAGAAACAAATAACTGAGCGTGTTAAAAGTCTCAATGAGACGAACTTTTTTCAATGGTAACTCTATTGAAACATCGTATCATATGGTTCCCTGTGTGATCATGGAACCATGCCTTGATTTAATATAAGCTGACATTATTAGACCAAGGCACCGCTCTCCCACACGACACTTCAATTGGCGCCAGAGCTGCACCACCTCTTGACAGACCTGTGCCATCGTGATGGTTTGATTTGTTAGCGCTGCTATTGGATATACATCACGTCAAAATTAATCTTGGTAGAGAATAGAATGGTAGAAAATTTTTTACCCAGCCTTCTAGATTAATAATACCTTTGAAATGCACGTATTTAGCGTATATAACTGTATACGGAAAACTAAAGAATTATTTATTCGACATATCTCGTCGTGAAATCATCTCTTCCGCATTGAACCCAAACTTTCTTGAAAAGACAAGAATGTATGAAGAACTTTTTGCGTCCCATTCCTCTTAATTTGTGCATCTTTGAAGTTCGGAATTAATTTAGAGGCCTCATCGTCTGACCTGGAAATTAATTATCCTCGGGACGGCCGATCTGAGGAAGTACATTGAGCACAGCACGCCTCGAGACGCATGCTTAATGCCGCATGCTGGAGACCCTCAGCGTGCATCACACTTCCATTTCTGGAGCAGCAGCGCTTTCTCATCTCCATTAGCTTGAGTGAAGTTGGCTAAAAGCACATCAAGTTGCTGTCTTGAGCAGCAGACACCCAACTCTGCAGCTCGAGTCTACGTCTAAACTCTCCTTAGCGTCATGCAGAGCTTGCAACCCTAGGAATCTGATGGTTTCTTACTACCGAGGTCTGAGAGCTTAGACCGCTTCCGCAAGAAGTTGCAAGCCCAGCTTGGGGAAGGAGCCAATTCAGTCATGTGATATTTCATGAGTCGTGCTGCTCTTTCTTAATGTAGGACCTGATTCTTTGAAGCTGGAGTAGATTTATACACTCTCCAAGTTTTTGCGGTTTTTACAAAGTGATATATGTAAGTATTCATCGAACTCCTATCGTTGAACCCTGTGTATTCTTAGAAGCTGTAGTAGATTTATATACCCTCCAAATTTTTGCGGTTTTTACAAAGTGATATATGTAAGTATTCATTGAACTACTATCGTTGAACCCTGTATATTCTTAAAAGCTGTAGTAGATTTATATACCCTCCAAATTTTTGAAGTTTTTACCAGTGATATAAGTAAGTATTCATTGAACTACTATCGTTGAACCCTGTATTATCGTCCCCCTTCACTGATTGCACAACTGATTGTACGTCCAGACCAGACAAGGCACCAACTACATGCCACAGACACACCAATACATTCACATATTCACACAAACACACCAAAATAAATCGTCTGTTCATTGTCAACACTGTCACCCAGAACAGTAAGAACCTGCGAATATCAATATTGTACGTAGGACCAGGACTGTGGGACCAAAGCCGAGGTCATACCATGTCATTTGAAACTGTAGTTTTTTTGCACGAAAAAGACCACATTACGAACAAAGCCTTATTCTTACACCTATATGTTTGTCCCAATATTTTATTCGCTCTGCAGTGGGCATTTAATATGATTCTTACACCAGTAAAAGAAAAACGTAAACGAAGTTCGTACATGAAAGCCCAACAGAAACCCGGCTCTTAAGCCGGCGACAGAATTTTTTCATTATTTTAACATCCCTGTGTATTATTTTAGTGTAATGAATAATAAAATCAGCTCTGCAATATTCTAACGGTTGTCTGTAGTTCTATGTATTCTATCCAAGTGCTTTTAAGCTCCCTAAAATTAAGAAATTTTGACGGTATTCAAAATTATTTTCCTTTGAATTCATTCTACAGCTCCTCTCGAGTTACTGTAGTTTAAAAAATAAGACACACCAGTTTATTGAAAAAATTACGAGTACATCACGTCTTGACGTAATATTTAAGTCAGTGCAATGCTTCTACGATCGTCACAGATAGGCTTACTGGTCATCGAATTAAAAATCCTTACGATGACTTCAAGAAAATTGAGCTTACAACTAATGAAATATGCAAAGTCTTCGAGCAGATCGATGGCCATTCCACTTTCTTGATAAAAGGATGGAGAATTCCAGTCCAGGGCTGGCCACCGCTCTCTTTGATTGCGTTCGCGGAGGCGGTAGGTGCCATGAGCTCAGATTTCGTTCAGTTAGATTGAAATTTGACTTTGGAAGCGAGTTCATTAGGCTTCGGTAATGAGTTTCGTCTGATAGTGGATATGAGAAAAATGCAGTAACAAAATATTGAATTGAATTTTACTGAATATGATATGCTCAAATGTTATGGGGTGGAATTAAATTAATAAACTATAGTAATGAATTTTTGGAGTGGTTCAACTTTCACATTTTCCAATGCTTGTAGAAAGGAAAGTAATGTTAACAAGAGAGCTGGATGAAAAAGCTTACCTTGAACAAAATTCTTTGGCGCTAAAACTGCTCAAAACTAGCGGAATCATTTTAATAGGACTGTTAATTTTTTTACGTGGAGGCTTCCTCGGATTCAGACCAACTCAATCGGAATATCCTTGCGTTTCCAAGACGTTGAAGTATTTCAAAGTCACGGAAAAAAATTAAACATGGACTAGACAAAGGGAAAAACTGAAGATATCACCGTACAGTATTCAAAACTGGAAAACTTCCTGCACCGAAAATTATGATTATATGGACCCGAGATAAAATGCTGATCAGTGGAACTAACACGACCCGTGGAAACATTTTGACAAACCTTTTGTCATTCGACTCGAAATCACAAACCAAATTGAATTCTTCCCACGAATGAATCTTTTGCACGCCAAATCTTCAGAACAATGGACCCATTCGAGTTGCTGATTTTAGAAAAAGGAAGGAATTTCATTTAATTTCTGTACTTCATGATAAGAAAATGATAATGAAATATACAAGATGCTTGAAACATGATGTGTATAGATACACATCATGTCAATAGATGTTTGAAACTTGTACTAATTACGCAGAGCAATGCATCTGAAGCTGATGTGTGAAATCTCAGCGAGAGACGCTGTTGGCCACTCAAGCTGGTGATGAGTTAACTCACCAGCAGAATTTTTCAGTGCCCCTCACTTCGACACTGTAGGGGGATAGAACAGTAGAGTTTACATGACGTGACGTACAGTGACCGTCAGACAGTTACGCACAGTAATTTCAAGCTTTTGATTTCCCGAACATTGAAAAAACTGAGCAAATACCAGGGTCTACAGTACGCTTCATTTTTTCAGTTCTAATTTGACTAATATGCAAATAACACATAGGTCGTTAACGAGAATCGGTTCCTGATAAGGTGAAGCTAAGTTGAAGTTAGTATCCTGTGAACCTAAATTATTCACGTTCGTGTGTTAGTTGTAGTTCATCCTTTGTGTCGGTGACATTAAGTTTAACAGATCTAGGTACTTTCAATGCTTCTTACACGATTTGTTATCCTGTTATGCTCTAAGATGACCTCATTACCAAAACACGCGTCTCTTGTGCTTTAAATATTAAATCATATACGTTATCAGGCCACAATGCGATTTTCATGTCCGTTACCACTAATTCTTCCAAGTTTTGCTTCCTTTATCATAACTATTCCGCGTTACGGCTCCAGGAACACGTTTGTTCGGTGAACTTAGCTCAGTTTGCTACTCCCCAGGACCCCCTAATGCCCCCATCGCGTGCTCGCACGGCTTCTTAGAAGTACCCTCTGCACCAGCGCCGAGTTCTCATCTCCACCGACCTTCTTCCAGTTCTTGAAAAAATTTAAATGGGCCTTCAGTAACCTCCCTCGCAACATTTTTAGGTCTAAACTACTTGCTTCATGAACATTACCGACCTTATTTTTTTGAAATATTTTGCAAAGGATGTCTATTGGCATTCATGAAGGGCTTTCGGCCTTATAAAAAATATTGATATAGAATTTTTTGGAAATATCTGCTGCTCTCGAGTGCGCACTGTGGGTACGGAAAAAAGAAGCAGGAAAAGCTTTTCTCATCTATAATGTCCGTGATGGTTTTGGGGAAAATGTTGCGAATCGTGTTGCTAGGAATGCTCAAATGCTATATCAACGCAAGTATAATTTAACACCAACGAGTGTTTTAATAGCATATTAGAAACGCAATATTATATTTTTTTCACACCTCAAAGCTAAAACGACGTTTGGAATGATGCATGTACATTTCAACGGTGTCGAGAAAGTCATTGTGTACATACATTCAAATCAACAGTGTTTCAGGAGTTAAAAATAAATCAAAACTATAAACAATGTTGAAAATAGTATATTTAGCGTCAACAAAGTCTTCATTGCTTTACGTTTTTAAATAAAATTATAAAACACTTCTTTATTGAGACGAATAAACGCTGTTGGTGCTGCTTTCAAATATTAAGCAGACGACCTCGGTGAAAGAGACAAAACATTTTGGTGCTCCTTTAGAGAAATAGTTCGTTGAATTACGATTGAGAGTGCGTTGGGCTGCCCGTCTTTCGTAATAAAACTCAGTGCAACAAAAGGAAAAATATGACCACAAATACGCTCGTAGAACTTTCGATCACTTTCTGGCGCACTCTATCCTTCTTAATTTTTGTCCGAATGTCAATGAGGTAAACCATAAATTCACTGCTATCACTTAACTTTCTTAAATTTCTTGGTGTAGAAATTAAGGAACTCATCCGTAGTAAGTTAGATTATGATTGATCCAATATTGTTGATTCTAGATTTGTGTCATAAAAAATGAAATCTTGGGAATAGTTTGCTCCCTGTTTAAGGCAGAGTGCCGAAATAACTGTTTTCTATGTCATGCTCTTTTTCCCCTAAATTTCCCCTATCCATGGAATAGTTCACGCGAATACCTCATACACGTTTCAGATATTGCATAGTTACTGTACGCAATATTACCAAGCTATTTGTCATCTGCAAAACGCTGTATTTTACGAACCACCAGTGGTTAAGTGAAAATTATTATTTACTCCTTGGTATTATTGTTTTTACTGCCATGGAATTTAACAGAGAACAAAAGCTAAGCGTTATTGGCAAGTTACAGCCCATGTACTGCATTACACCAGTCTCGCTTAAGACGATAACGAATTTCTTGTTTCTCCCAACCAACGAGTGAACCATTCAAATGAATCCCATCAATATTTTACCGTTGTATAGAAGATGCACAAAAAACCATCGGTGTTTTTACAAACTTTCACTTGACCTCCCACTCCAAAATCACGTTCGGGATTAGGGCCGGCTGCGGGTGACCACTCCAGTGTTTGCGGTAGTCTCAGGCCGGGAACTGCGTAGCGGCGGCGCAAAAATGTCCAATGTAGGGCATTTGGACTGAGTGAACCTAACGACTATTTGGGTGTCCTATTTGGACAGCCTAACGATTGAGTGAATTAGACATCTCACGAAATGCCTTGAAGGTTTAAGTATTGCACGTAATGCCTACTTGCACTTAATTTATGTCTGTAGCCTACAATATACGCAAGAACTCGTTCTCCTCCCATTCTCTCCGCCGCGCCTTTTCAGTTCAAGTTCAATAACTCGTCATAATTTCAAGCACACTTTCGATAGTTGTTCCTTGTGGTATTTTCTCGTCCTTAACGATTGAAGAACTAATTCGAGCGGAATGTTTGTTTCACCGCACGCAAAGGTTGTTTGAAACTAGCTGCTCACTCGCTCCTGAATGGAAGTTCGACGAACGACGAAGGCTTCTTTTGATTGGCACGTCCACTTCTTTAAAGCTCTCCTGGGAACGATTACTTCGTGATCTTCAGTTCATTTTTTCTCGTACCTCGAAAATTTTCGAAGTACAGCGATTGGATGGCGTCCCTGCGTGATTGGTCATGTCGATCAACAGTGAAAGCTATCAAACCCCGCATGTGCAGCCGTTTCATGTTTGTTTTAGAAAACGTAGTTTGAGCTCTACATTCGATGTTGACCACCCGACGCCATGCATGGCTAGATGCACCAGAACTCTCTTGCGACGGTCGAGCCTCGTCTCCAAAATTGGTCAAAAAAAATTATTGGTTGAAACTCTCTTCACAAAACTACTGAATTTTTTTGTAAATCTTGAAATATACCATGAGCAGTGTATTTCTCTTTTTGGAATAGTACCAGCACATACTCACTTCTTTTAAGAAATACAATAAAGAGTTGAATAACTTGATATTTGAGACGGTTTGGATATCATGATTTCACTCCCCGAATTAGTGAAAGTACTTAAATTTCTTGGGTCAAATTCTAAGCAGGACTCTGAATACATGTACTGGGTCCTTGGGTGCAAAGTATTACTTTCCAAGTTTTAATTTAAATATGGTGATACTAAAACTGTGGAAATTGTTTCCTGGAAGTCCAAAATTTTCATCAGGTTCTAAGTGAATTTGCGGGGCATATGTTTGCAACTTTGTAACCGAGAATAAGTGTACAAATATACAAATTTTAATTTACGTTTAAACTGAATTTTATCTTGCATGACTTATTTTTTTATCTAAACTCCCGAAAGCGTACACGCATATTTTTTGGTAACAAAATTGAGGAAATGAACACTATTTATTTCGTACACGACCTCTTAAAAATTTCGTAACTTTTGGACCGATAAAGTTTCTATCCAATTTTGTTTTATTGTTAGTACCATGAATTTGAAATGCAGGCATGGAACTGGGAAAGAACTCAGCAGTTATAGAAAAAAATCCACCTTTTACGACGAACTAAGTAGATGTCACAGTTAGTGATAAAACGATACATCTGATATATCCTTCAAAATTGGGTATTTTCAAACATACCTCAGACCGTAGAATTTATGCAGTCTTAAGTCTGTTATATGCTTATGAGTACGAGAAAGGGGATATAAAACCTAATTTTCCGAATAATAGATTATAAAGAATAAATATATAACAAGTAAATTTCGATAAAGTTATGAAGACAAAATATTTGTACTTCAGAAAAATGTGATCATGATTAAAATCTGCATCCTTAAACGATGCCACGAGAAAATCCTAACACCAACAGTTCCGTGGGATTAGCGATTGTATCAGAGAAAACAATTCTCAATAAATCACAAAAAGAGTTTATTGGAGTATAATATCATTACAGTACAATTTCTACTATTTATTTACTCAATGATTCCAATCCAAATAGTACGTATAAATAGTGCAAGTTTAAATCGTAAATTCTGAAATTAGGAAATCCACATGTAGTGCCTCTACATAAATACTCAGAACTGCCTGTACTCTTTACCCCAAACCAGACATAAGTACTCAGAATTACCTGTACTCTTTACCCCAAACCAGAGCTCGAAATTTTCAAAGTACATCAAAAATAAAGTCATGCCAACACTCACTCGCATGTCCAGGCACTGTAAACAGTGCAGTGGGGTCCTCCTGACTCCAATTGTACAACATAAAGAAAACTGAAAATTAGACAGGGAAACATAAACGCTTTCAAGAAGCGGTCAATGCACACTGAAAATTTGTTTTTTGGTTTCTGCTCATGCGTTTTGTTCTGAATATACGGCAGCCCCGGCAATAAGCAATTCACGTCACAATGGGGTCTGGGCTCATGTACCTCACCACACTTTGTAAAGGTGGGATCATCATGCAGGGCTGCTCCACTGCCCCTTTCCAGGCCTAATAATCGATGATGTCCCCTTCCATGTTCAGAAATTCCAGCAGTCTTTTCATACAACTTTAGATGAGATGCCAGCGTGTTGCTATTGGGATGTTCTTCCATTTTTCAACTGCTAGGCGTTTTAATTTCTGGAGGTTTTTCGAGCCCGACGAATTATATTCATTTTCCACTCGCGTCTTAAATTTTCGATTAGATTCAAGTCAGGTCTTATTTTAAGTCATGGTAATTTTGTTTTAGTTTTTTAGAAACCTAGCTGTCACAGATTTAGCTGTTTTTTTTTGGGCTATTATATCGCAGGAAGGTGAACATTCGGCCTATATCGAGACTTTGTGCCAATAACTTGAGGTTTTCCCGATGTATGATTTTATCACCTAACGCCTTTATTCTTTTAAGTGGAATTAATTTGTTAGTGTCATTTGAAAAAACGCCCAAGAACTAAAATGCTTAACTGCCGACACTGTGTTTTTTGGGTGAAGTGCCTCCCCGTTCTTGCCCCAAATCTTCTTGACATCTTTGTGTTTGAAAACCTCGATTTTCGTTTCATCGCCTCATATTACTCGTCTCCAGAAGCAATCTTCTTTGTCCAAATGAGTTTATTCGAAATTTAATCGGGAAGCAAAATGACGCGATTTATGAACAGGCGTTCAAGGTGGTTTTTGACCAATTACAGTTCGTTCTCGCTCCGGTAACGACGCTGTGTTGAGCGACTACTCGCGCTGTCAACTTGTGCATCCGAGTTTAGTGATATCATTCACCACAACTGTTTAGTTCATATCGACTTTATGACAGTTTTCGTACAGTTCTCACCGACAGTTTCTATTTTTTACACGTCGATATAATGTCTGTGCTGTGCAAAACTGACTCAACTTCTACGTAAAAATTGTACTGTAGATCTAGTGATTACAGAGAGCGTAGATATTACCATCAATATTTCCCGAATTGTTAAAAAGAAAAAATTTCAATTTTACCTTCACTTTTAAAATCGTTAGCCTGTTAAATATAGTATTACTCAAACACAATCATTTCAGTTGCCGCTGCCTTTCTCATCCAATTTCCTTGTCTTTTGGCACGAAGAGAAATTACAAGGTTTCAATGATTTCTTTCTACTTTCTCCGGGTCTTGCGCTCAACATTGTGTTAGTGAAACGAAAAAAATAAATTTTGAATAAAACAGGAATATCCTTGTCTGACTTTGATCTGAACTTCAGAGCTGGTTGGAGCCTGTGGGCAGGCCGGAAAATGTATAGACGAATACCTAATAACTGTTTTTGCACACGAAATTGGTTTGTTGCTTTTGTAGCTTCGGAGGAACAAAGAGTTATCAATTAGATCAGAAGAATACATTCTAACAGTAATTAGGGCAGAGGCGGTATAATGATGTGGGTTTACTTTCTATACAGAAGAACTTGACAACTTACACGCACAATGAACAGCTCTTTGTAACACAAAATTTTACAATAATTTTTTAAACCTCTGTGATGAACTCACATCGCTTACAGGAAGCTGAAGTTGATGTAAAAGTTCAGGTGATGAGTAATTGAGTGAATGTATGCCTACGGCAATGTAAATTCTTTGATAAAACATTTGGAGTAAAATAATTCAACGGATAAAAAAATAATATAGTAATAATTTCGGCTTCAGGCCGGAAACATCTAGAATATTTTTACTTTTTTACCATTAAATTGTGAGAACTGCAAAAGGAACCACAATGTAAAATCAAAAATATTGCTAATTGAACAGCGATACGGGCTCATTCAAATGAATATTTATAAGGACATCATTACTCCTGCCATTTTAAGTGGAGAGCGTCTACTAGTAACTCTATAATAAGGTATTTGAAGCTCATTGTCTCCCTTCATCGAACGGGCCTATCATACTATGTAAAACAAATTTCCTTTCTCATGTAATCATAGCAAATGTCTGCAAGAAAGTTATAATTTTAATCTTGCTAGTGAAAAGATGACTGCACTGCTCCTGAGCAGGCTGCTAGATATTGTTGATGATTATTCGACAGTATCCATTCAGAAGAGGCATCCTACGTAGCGCTGCCGGGCTGCCACGAAAAGACGAGCCATCTTTGCCCGACTGACAAAGGAGACTCCGGATCCGCGCATTGTTAAAGGTCGAGTGTAGAGCTTCTGTAGCTGCGAGTATCGGAAGAACGGCAGCACTGACGATGATCGATTCCGACTTATCTTCGGTACGACACAAAGGTCTTAATACTGCACTGAGGTAAAGGAAAATGCATTGTTCCAAGCATGTAAAACTTGGGCTCCGCATCAACATGTAGATTTGAACTATTTTACGTTCGCTTATTTTTGAAGTGATGATGATTTGATTTGAATTTTCTCATGTTTATATCATAGCTCATAGAGGTAAAATCATCCTTATGTTTAATGGGAATGCCTACCCACTGCTTGTCTCAAAGACTTCACGCTTGCAAATCGAGCTGAAGGTCTTTTGTGCTTAGTTCTGTACTTAGGTAGGCCTCGCTGCATAAACTCATTCTAACACCCAATTTCAATTGCCTTGATTTTTTTCCATAAATGTAAATCAGTATATATGAGTTTCTTGGGATCATCTTAGTTCACCCACAAAGAAATGTACGAAACCGTTCAGGAGTTCATCCGCCATCTGCTTTCAAGTGAGTAAAGTAGGATTTGGTTTCATCGTTTGATTCAACCAGGAGTCAAAAATTCTACGCGTTAAAGATGATGGCGATCAGCACTACTAATCGTACATCAATTTAGCTCTCTAGGGAGCGGAGTTAGAATGATGCGTTAGTCTCTTATTTTCTTTTTCCAGTAGTGGACATTTCATATGGGGTGGACATCTAAACATCTAAATATTGAAACGCCTTGCTTGAAAATAAGTTTATTATTATTGTTCTTTAAAAATGCAAATCGTTACTTGTGATCTGGATGTAATGAAATGATGCGATGCCGATGAATTTATCGGAGACTTATAAGCATCGTACAAAGCCTCAGCATGATTGAGTGATGTGTGGGTTGCTGATTGAGGGATGTGATTGCTAATTTTGAACCAATACAAATAATATTTTTCTCTCAAAGTTAGTAATTACTCTCAGTAACTCGTTGATGGCGCAATAATGATGATAAAAGACAATGCATCCTTTTCACCGGTCTCTATTCAGCTGGTATCAGGAGGGCGGCCTAACTAAAAACATTAAATATTTTTCTAGGAATAAGAATCATATTGTAGTGCATCGCGTTCTGTGGAGATTCTGTTACCGAATCGATCTTTGAAAGTAATCAATCTGCTTGTTGATTCCTGGAAGTAAATAAACCATTCTTTCTTCTCCAAAGAGTCCATGAATCCTTCCTCTTTCTTTGAACGCAACTGAGTAATTACTTATCATCTGGACATAATTTATATATAGTCCCCTCATGAAAAAAACAATGCTTCACCTCACAATTGAGTCCCTGTTCACTCTGAATCTTTGTTCAGTTATTTACTTCTATAAAAGAACTTTACTTCTTTCATTGCACACGGCTTGCTCAAAAAGTGTCGGGTGGTTAGAAAGTTTATTTACAAACTATTCTCCACTATTCGATCGAATTACATCTTGTATTCTACCTGCCTTTAATTCTGCAAGTTTTCGGGTCTTTTGTAGCTCTCATTTGGCAACAATTGAAAAAACTTTTTTCCCAAAGTGTTCACTCTTGAGGGAAGAAGCGATGAGGCACGTAGGCTACTCTCAGGCCCAATAGGGTTCAAATCTGGAGATTGTAGGGAACCAGTTGATGTGCATAAATGATCCTGCTTGCACTGAAAACCAATCGAAAAAACTTTAGCCCGGTGAATGCCAACATCATCGTCCTGAAACACCCCATTATTATAAGCAAAATAAAAGTCCATTGAATAGTAAACGTTGTCATCCAAAACTTTCGAATACTGTACTGTCCTGTAACATATTTTGATACTGCCACGAGTCGCCAACCCTCGTCTAGCTTAGCGAAAACAATTACCCAATTTCCAGATGCTTACGCGGCGATGACGTCACAAGATGGAGCCATTGCTGCTTGGGCATTTTGTCGCTGCATTCTTCCATCGCTCTGAAAGAGAGTGAACTTTTAAATTGATGGAAATAAGTATAAGACACTTCAGTAAATTGTTAGCAATTATCTTTTTACTGCACAAACTCCTCAAAAAATTTGCGCGCAGATTGTACATGGTATCGAAATCAGTATACATATTTGATTTTATAAAACGTTACCACGAAAAAATTCTTTGCAAAATGACATGTTCTAGGGGAAAATAATATGAGTTTTGAAAATTTGGATTTAACAATCAAATGTCACCAGTTTTAGCATTTACTTTCATTCCTTATCAATTACAATGCAACAGCACGCTTGTTCTACATTGAACCAATGAGATTTCTAAGAGTTTCAATAAGAATTTAAATTCCATACTATTTAATGCAAAATTTTGACGTTGCTCTATCTCAAAATTGAAGTCCATTGCTCTACACTCATCTTGACAAAATTCTTCACAAATTTTCTATTGAATTTAAGTGTGAAGACTTAGCTAGCCAGTCTAAGACTTTAATGTTTCTCGTTTTAAACCAGCCTTTCGTGAGAGTAGAAGTGTGTACGGCTGCGTTGTTCGGTAAAAAAATTGTATTATTGTTATCTGGATGATTCATTTCTTCAAACAAAACTTTCTTCAAACACATTGATTTACCGAGCTAAGTTTTGTTCCCCTTCCATCACTACTAAATCAGCCTTTCTAGATGCAGAAAAAGCTCTCCAAAACATAACCGATCATTCTCCAAACGGTGTTTTTGAACACAGCTTCTCCTCTTTTCTTCATCTATGCCAATAATACTGGGAGCAGTCGGTGCCATCTAAATTAAACATTTTCTCATCATAAAATACCTCGGTTACTTATTTCTTCTTTGTCCATGTTACTTTCGCCTTTACCCAATCTACACGCGTGTTCTTGTGTTTAGCAGTTAGAGCAGGAGCCATCTTCCAGTTTCGACTTACAAATTTTGGTGAATCATGAAGAAGTTGACGGACTCATCTTGGAGTGACGGGCAAATTCTGAGATTGCTGCAGATTTCTCGAGCATGATTGTCCCTTAGAAAACTTCTGAAAAAGTTGATGCTTGGCTGTATCTGTAATTTTAGGTGGACAGCCTGTTCGTTTTTTGGTGCCATATTATTTAGTGCCCTTTAGATAATAACTTCTCGCAACTGTTCGGAACCTCGACAGTTCTCTTGCATTGAAACTAATACATTTTTCTTCCCTTTTGTAGGCAGAAATTTGCCGCTTATCAGTTTGATTAAGGGGAGAGTTCTTCGACATTTTGCAGTGACTTTATGCAATGTTTACTTAGGACTCACGTGGCTTGCAATCCTGGTAAGAGTTGATTACAAGCTGCGCTTACACTTATTCTTTTTGGCACTAGGAAGTAAGCCGAAATTACAATTTTTCAAAACCTCCATTTTCTTCCGATTTAGACACCCAGGACGTCAGTCTTTGGTTTATACCCGAGGCTGATGTCTGGGCATCTCTCTATATAATTATCGATAATTTGAAATTATTCCTGAAGAAAGCATGAGCCAAAATTTTGCACGAGGAGTTGCGTGCAGCAATTAAAGGTTTCAAGGGGCTTAAGAGAGTAATCCAAGTTAAAGAAGGGCACATTGAAAAAAGACTCGGACAATATATCATAATGCTATTGATTATATGAAATATTCAGTAATATTTTATTATCCTCTTCCTCTATCGGGATATTGACGATTTATTTACCCGGAGAACTTTTTTGGAATTCAGTTGAAAGCCTAGTATTTCTTTGGTTCATCATCTGTAGTAATTGATTAGTATTTTAAATTTTCATGATTTGGAATCTATCCTCCTCCTAAATGCCAAATCATCTTTCATTTTCTCTGCCATCGCTATTTCGCAGTGACTTACTGGAAGAAAATCTATTTCCGATACGGAGAATGGCTTGATTCGTCGGTAGCCAGAAAACCGTGCAGTATATAACGGCTGTCGTCGCCAGCCCGGCCGTGCCCGTCTTAACCAACTTACGAGGCCTCAAAAGACGCAGGACGAGCTCGGCCTATTGGCGGAATTTGCAAATTCTCCCTTATGAAATTTGAATCTACGTTTAAAAATGTCCCATGAATAATAATTATGTTCCATCATGACCAGAGAACCTAGTGGGAAATTTGTCGCTAAAGCTAACCAGGTATTTCAGCGTCTGCTGAGGCATTCTTCCACATACATACTTATATGTACGTGCAACATTGTGTTCAATTTCCACAGCCCGCTGCAGTTTGTTTATTGCAGTGAAAATAAGGATTCTTGAAACTAGCCTCGAATTTTTATTCAACAAAAAGTTACTACTTAAGTCTTAGGGTGAAAGCGACACTTTCAAAGATCATTTCATTAGAAAAGGAAGGAAGTACCGCTTTTTGATCTCCTTTCGTTACTCCTCTTACATTTTAAAATTTGTAATTACTCCAAAACTTTCACTATCGGATATGTTCCCAATACCAAAATAACCAACACTTGAAAAATCATGTATACTTGTACAATAGGTGGTCGAATTCCCATGTACACTATGCGAGGGAGATATATTCGTCATTAGTTTGTATGAGGCAGATTGTTACTCAAAACTCATATGTACTTGAATACGATCACTGGCATGCATTTGGATTTAGACATATATATATGTATATATTTTAATTATGCTGTATTCTCGCCGGATTTTAAACTGTAAATTTTTTAAAATATGATGCCCAGAATTACGAGTCCAGGTTCAATGAATCGTTTTTGTTCGGGCACACTTGATAAAGTTGAGAAGCTATTCAAGCTATTCAAAAAAATCATAGTTCAAGTAATGCATTAATGAAATTCAAAGTTGATTTGCTATATTTGACGTCCAATAATAAATGCTCCAACGAAAGCTTAAGCGAGACGTGGCTTCTTTCACCTCTCTTTCATAATGAACTGAACAGAGGTAAGGCATGTCGGAGAAAGAATATTGCGAAGAAAAATAATCTCCAGTTATTCCAAATGAAAATGAGTAAAAAAGGATCTCTTACTTAAGAGAAGGACGTACTTGTCATGAATTTATACAAAATTTACCGTGTGCTAAGGTACCGCAATTTTTTTTTTTCATTTGGTCGCTTCGATTCCTAGGTCCCCACGTACGCGGTAAATTACGACCTAAAGCCTAGATATAAGTGCATAACACGTGACAATCAACTATTCTATAGTGCACACCACCTTATTGCATGCGAGAAATTACGGTCATCCGTACAAATGCCAGCTTGAGAACTTACCAACTGCACCTCAAACGCAATGCGTGTGTGTCATGCGTCCGTCGACTTAACCCTGTGATTTAAAATCCACACCGACTGAGTAATAAGAGCTTTATTTCGTTTTCATACGTGACTTTTGACATCATGTAAATATTCAAATTCGTGTTGATATTCTGAATTTTTGCGAAAGAGAATGATGGGTCTCAATTATGCACGAGTCTCTTATCATATCAAGGAGAAGGAAAACTTGCAAGACTGGGCGCGTCGTTGGAGCGCTGGGCACGCGTGTGCGAAGTCCTGAAGTTGTGTCCAAGTTGCGAATGCTGGGCGCGGCTTCTGCAACCCAGCCATCGGAAGTATTTGTCTGATCTTCGCGACAAAAATGACGAGCTTTTTGGCATGGGATTTTCAGCGCGGGAAGGAGAGCCAAAGTTGCCCGTTTGCCATAGTTAAAAATAAAAAACGAACCAAGTTCCCAAACATTCTAGATGGTCATCAGCCGTTTTTCAGGATCGTGAGGTGTTCCGAGAGTATCGTGCAAGGGTTTTGTTCCATGCGGAAAATAAGGAAAGAACAAAATCAGTAAATCTTATATAATTGAAAATGGCCTCAGTTTATGTCCGGAAATTTATAGTAAAGGAACACAATAAATAAATGTGGCTAATTTTTAGATACATTCCTATTTCTCTCAAATAGCTGTGACAATATGACTTCTGTACTTTCTTATTGAGAAATTGTTTATTGGCGTCGTGGCTGTCGAGCGACAAAAATAAACAATGTTTGGTAGAGAATCTGAAGGGAACATTGGGTTGCACCAATTGCTTTTATCAATATGATGCTCAGTTCTATTTTAGTGAGGTGGTTATGCGATAGGTTGTCAAACGCTGCCATAGAAGAGCGCACTACATTTACTGATTTCCTATTCTCACGAGACCTTCTTTTCATTTTTCTGTGACTGGTAAATCTCAATTCATTTTTCAAAGCATTGCATCAATTGAGCAGCGTATGGCTATCCTAAAGCAACAAAGCGAAATTCGCGTTGAACTCATTCTTGTAGTGACAGGAATAGACATTCAGTGCACACCTAACACGGAAATGGAGACGGGAAAGTTAACATAGAGGATGTGTTGCCCTTTTCAGAATTAACTCTCATAATGCTCATAATGGTCAATGAGTATCATAAGATCAAAATATCGTAGTGCAATGTTTTTCATGGAACAATAATGGCCAGAAATATCGATCAGTATCTCACGATCTGTAGTACAAATTTTCGTTCTTGAAGACGCGCTTTTCTTGCTTTTGATCTGGCCTATCGATCCTTATGAAAACCGAACGTGTAACCATTTTCTGTTGAATTACGCGAATTTCGGTCGTAAATAAAAGGGAATCACTTCAAAAATACTTTTTTATTCATTCGCAAATAAAGTGGAGAGTAAGCCAGAAGTTAGAAGTTATTTCCTACCCGGTCTATTTTGAGTGTAACGACCTCCATAACTTGTATCTATTTCTATGACATGTTAGGTCTCCAATTAAGTTTCCGAACTTTAGCCCAAAAAAATACAAAATTTGGACAAGCATTGCACCGTTGGACGAGCAAGTGTATACAATATATGGTGCGCAAGAAAATTCTAGGCAAGATGGACCCAAAAACCAAGGTTCCGTGGGAAAATTTTCCTTTGTTTTGATAGACAAAGTTCGGAAATTTAGTTAGAGTTTTAATAAATAAAGAATATGAACAAGTTGAACTGCTCTGCCCCAGATTCAGCGCTGTCATAAACTGCAAGATACTATCATACAACGACGTTAATATCGTTTTAATGACCTTCATTGAATATTCACTTTCATTTTCGAAACTCGTTCATCATTTATAGCTTGCATCAATCCACTTCTATGCCGTAGTGTAACTCCCAGCGAGCTCCCTAGAGGCTGTTCTACGACAGGTCCCCAACAAACGTGACTTCAAAACGCCAAATGTACGAAAGGACTCGATATTGTTTTTTGAACTTTGTTCAAATAATGTAAGTTCTATTCGCGACCTGAATCAATTGGGTCCGTTCGAGGGTATTGGGATAACCAAGGGGAAATCATGGATCGAACGTAGTTTCCTCGGCCACGGAAAAGAAGTTGTTCTCAATAACCTGAGCATTACGCCTTCTTAAAATGGTCTTTGTGATTTCATCAGATTTTGTCTCAGGTAGAATCTTTGTATACCACTGCATGTACATTTTTTGTGGTTAACAATATCCATTTGGCGCGAAATAAATTATTGAAAAACATGCACTGAGCTCTACTCATTTTACCCATATATTTCTTACTGATCATGAAACTAAGCGATCCAAAATGTCACAAAAAGGCTTATATTACATGGGGAAAATTTCAAATATAATTTGGACTAAATCTAACGCAAAATTTGATTTTATTACAAACCTTACGAATTACTCTGGTTAACAAAATCATGGACATCCGTAATTTAAAATACTTGAAATTTGATCACGCAGTATTTAATATATCTAAAATGGAAATGATTGAACAATTAATGAACGAGTGATTAAATGGAGGAATTTCAGAATGGATTGTTTGGAATTTCAAACTTTAAAAAGACCCTCACGTGTTACGATGAAGATGATAAGGGACCGAGCACGAATTGATATTAGTTTGGTTTGGGGCAGTGGATCGAGTAAACACAGTGGCATTTATTGTATGATTATTCATATTTAAATACTCATATTCGTACGATAGGTAGCTTACTTGAACTGTTCTCAAGTTGTGGTAGTTTCTTTTGGCGCGACGACATAGGTTCAACAGAAGGCGGAGCGGCGGGAACGGACGAAATATCACAAGTATTCTACTCCACGAGCTGGGACGCCAGCTCTCGCAGAACAATTAGAGCCGTGTTAGTCTCCTCGGGTGTTTTATTGTCACAAATGTGCTTGAGTGCTCGCACTTTCTGGATGGCTTCCATACTGGCCGTGATTGGATGCTCTCGATTACTGATGCAGGGCTGAGCGTTACGGGGAGCGTGGGAGCTGATCATGCATCACTGATGCAGGGCTGAGCATTACGGGGAGCGTGGGAGCTGATCATGCATCACTGATGCAGGGCCGAGCATTACGGGGAGCGTGGGAGCTGATCATGCATCACCGATGCAAACCTCTGTGTTTTCGGAGGGAAGCCTCGTGCTACATTTGCTTAACGTGATTAGGTGAACATCCGGAATAAAATCTACGGATTTTCAAACATACATTTAAATTACTTTTAAGTCGAGGCATACGGACTGCGAAGCTTCTAGAAATGCGGCGTTGCAGTCATTCCAGAAGAACTTTGAATGTTGCGTCCAACGAAATAACTAACCTTTTATACATATATCTTCTTTTTTTTTACATCCTCGTCCAGTCGCGATAGTGTCCGTAACACACAGTTATAGTCATAGTAAACTCGTAGTTATAGTCATTATTCTGTAATTGATAGAAGCACGATTAAATTGCAGTTCATTCATTAGGATTGCAAAAGACTCCTAGCTAAATTGTCCTCCTATTTAAAACCTAAAGAGCTGACTTGTAGAGATGCCAGGATGTAGGACAGTGTTGCACCTGCGCCGACACTGAGGATACTGAGCGGGATGGAATGTATCGTGTGTTTTCCTTTCAGAAGTTCCCACAAATTTCATTTAGCCTTTATTGCTTTGCTTGAAAATCTTGTTGCAGAAACTAAACGACACAAAGATTTTCACGGTAATTTTATATGGTGACCATGGAATTTAACAAATTTCAATGCACTCTCTTCTATGTTGAGTCTCTGCAGTGTTTATTTCCGGAGGGATGTGGACTAATTTTTCTTCACGAGTCAAACAATAAAATTATATTGGAAGGACACGCAACGTTCATGTTTAGAACTTAACGCAACGTTCATGTTTAGAACTTAAAAGTTTCGCTTTAAGATGTAATAGGCTTAAAATTTTCTTTCAAATGCCGTAGAATGGTTCGCTAGAATTTAGATTAATGAAATTTCAGGGCGACTCATTGATTGAAATCAGATCTATGAAAGTTAAACTCAGGACAGACTTACATTATTGACTTACCGCGCCAGCTGCCTTCAATTTGCAGCGTGGCGGCGGTCTAAGGTCCATTGATGATCACCTCCAGCAAATTTGAACAGGAGCGCCCGCGCTTCAGATGCGGGGCTGGCGGGGCAGTTCATGAAGCGTAATGAGACATTAGTTTCATAATTAAGGACTCGTATTAGCATAATCATTTAAGCCCATTGGCTACTTCAATTTAATGAACGTAAGGAGACTTGTTATTCATGAGGAACAATAATGAGGAGTTCATCACTGTATAACTTGCATCACGATCTCTTTAGTAATTGGTAAATATTTCATTTTATGGGAAAATTTGCGAAGGCGTACGGTAATTTTGGAAAACTTTTTACCATTCTCATTCTTGAATGTAAATCAAGACAATGCTTCAACAACGCAGGAGTGTGCATAACGTTACCTGTGACTGCAGAATGTATTCACAAATCTGTACAGTTTGGCCAGTTTCTTTGCGTTTTTTATGTAAGGGATTTTTGATTGTTGAACGAAATAACTAAAAGACACTGTTTCAATAGAAATCTGTTGAAAATTTCAGCAGAAATTTCAAATGTATATGTGAATGTATATTCGCCTCGTTTCTTCAAAAATAGATACGTTTTTAGGTTTGAATTATCTTAACTTTTGTTGCGTTAGGCGTGAGAACTATCTATGACCAATATTTGATTGATGAATCTTAAACTGATCTTAAATTTTTTTAACACCGGGACATATCTTCTCATAAGATCTTCACTTTGCTAATAACCAAAAAATTACTGCATTCAACAGATTTGTGCTAATTTCTAAATGTTTTCCTTTTAAAACTTTTACTTTAACCATGAAATATGAAATAAAACTGCATGAATGCACTGTTTATTTAAAGTGAAATTTTAAATTTATCAATAATATGGCTGCGGTAACAATAATTTTGCGATTTCTTAAAGTAAAATCAACACTTATAGTGATTTTCCTGGAGTATTCAAGCAGTCGACCATCGCGTTTGATGCTTCGAAAATTTTGTACGTCGACCAACACGACCTTCAAATATTAATGAAATATTTCTTCTCGTTCGTCACTAACAGCGGTGAAATTTACTGGTTTCCTAACGCGATGCCATGTAGGAAATGCAGTTTGATGCCCAGGTTACGATCCAGCGCTTTTTAGCTCCTCAATAATTTCTGGTCTAATGCCAAGAAAGTTACGGCCGACATCTTCTAATATTAACTGAACATTCTTCTCACGTTCTGACTTTATTCTCATGAAATGTTCAGCTTTTATGACATGTCGAATCTGGGAACTATCAAACGCATCGGCCTTGGCTAACAGTTCACAATTCAAAAAATACGAGAAACATGTACTTGGAGAATTGAATTAATCACAATGAGTTGGTAACACTTTTACAAGTTATTTCATGAGACCCACTCAGACACACACAGGTTAGGAATAATATTTTCTACCAGTCAGCAAGTGTCTCACGTAGGATGTTGAGAATTTGGTGGCTCGAGGTCCCATCTTATAGGTCAGTTCGATCAGCCCCATGCTTCTCTCGAGCTCTGCTATCCCACATGCACACAGAGCACTGAAACTCTGAGTGCGGCGTTGCTGACTGATAAGAAAAGTAAACCATTGGCAGGTCAACGCAGATGTTGCCTGTCACATTGCAACGACTGAAGTCCTCTCTTTGTCTCTCCTGTTCCATGTACTACACGAAGACAAATAAATGCATAACTGGGCTGATCAACTAACTAACGCACATGTACGCCAACTGGCGATTAGCTACTTTCAGCTCAACTGATACCTGTCTATGTTGAGTTGCTATCATAACTAGCTTACGACGAACACATGCGTCTTCGCCGGTTACTTACGGCCGTAAGAGCTGCCATTTCACAACACCAACCATTACGACAAGAAAAATTGTAATTTAAATGTTTAATAATAAAGACAATCAAATGGCATGGGCCTAGAAAAATAACATTCACAGTGGCAGCAAATGTGTTGACATCTAGTTTTGCAGGTCGAGATCTGCGAGGTATGGTAGGAGCGACCTCGTGGCGGTGTGCTCTGCGATGTACAAATGTCGACTCAGAGATCCCTGCCTGGACGCCTACCGCAGCCATAGGCCTGCGTCAGCGTTTATTGTTGGGTGCTGAGTATTTCACCTGGAGAGTTCATTTCTTCATGTATAGAATAGCTTTAATTATGCCCTGAGCTTTTGAGAACAACGCTTAATTTGATCCGTTTATTTTTTCCCATGAATATTGAAACAGGCCCAGTTCGTAGATATCCCCGCGGAAGCTTCATCAACGTAGACAGTAAAATCAAAGAAACTTTTCTGGTCATTTTATAAATTCTCATTAGGTCGGCACTGATCCCTTGGCAAGTTCTCATTACAACTATTCACAAGTCTGCTGAAAATAAAACGTCAGGAAACCTACAGAGAAAGAGTACATTTATCTAAAGTTCCGAGCTTATCGAGTTGACGGTACTTCTTAAATATTTGCTGTGCGAGTGTCATAGAGGCTCACATATCAGTGACAAAAATTCTGAGCTCATAGACTATGACGGCATCGAATTAAATAAAGTCACGCCCCAATTGCTCGGCTACTCGGGTAGCAATTGAGTTAAATTTTTCAAACGCTGATTTGGATTTTGCTTATTCATAAGTGCCAAATTTTACCGCGGTGCAAAATTGATCAGTGAGGGTAAAGGTTTCGGATGCAGTAAGCGTTTTTGAGTCTTTGCCCATCGGAAAGCTCTTAATTTCCACCCCTTGAGGCCCCAGAAAAACTAAGGGATTTCCTTGTTTCTGAAATAACTCCACATAACACAGCAGAGTCTGCTTTTTAAGCGCTGAAAAATTCCCTTAGCGTCAAAGTGAATGACTTATCATTTATTGAACGAAATGTACTATTTTAACGATTGAGTCTCCTGGAATAAAGAGAAGTTATACGCTTGTTAATAGGATGTTTTGCTGTACATATGCCCTCGTTCATATTTTTTGAATAAGGAATTACTTCTGACTTGGCTTTTTGTAGTTGGTCCCACAGAAACACGTTGTCTTCTATGACTCTTACTGCACACATTTTTTAGAGAGTTTCGACGGACCCCGTCGCTATTCCCGGCGGTGTCGTGGCATCCTCGCCAATTTTTCCACTAACCTTTATAGATTTTGCGGCCTTTGCGCCCTTAGAGAGCCCAGGCGCTGTCGAGGCACCAGACCAACTCCACCGAGGAGTTCATCAAAGGGAAACTTGACTGGCATCCAACGAGACTCCTTTTGAAAAGCATTCTGACGGACTGAAATTATTTCCCTTGCGTTAAATTATCCGGTCAATTTTGACATTTTACCTGCGTCCAAGTTATGAATTCTTCGCATCGATTTTTATCACAAAAATGTAATCATGCATTTTTTTAAGAGTAATACCTTATGGCCTTTAAATTTTCCAAGCTTTGATTCCGTCAATCCCAAATTTCGTAGATATTTATTAGAAATTCAATGATGTTACCCATTACTCGCTTTTTTCTGTCCAGATGAGGACTACAATAAATATCTTGGGAGTGAGAAATCTGCAGTCTAAGATACTTTTCTTTAAAATTTCAAGAAAATTAAAAAATTTGAAATTGTGGTTTAAAACATGGCAGTGATCTCCAAGGATGATTGGAAGATCCTCACCGTTGTTACTGCCAATATGTCTGCACAGGTCTTCCCTAAACTCCAAATGCACGTGAAGTAAAAATTTGATATGCAAAGACAATGCAAATAAAATAGCTCATGCTACTAGGAAAAGGATCGGTGAACAGCTCCATCACCAGTTCCGCAAATCGTTGCTGCCAGAAACAGGCCGAGATTAACTTTACGAAGCAGGAAATTGAAAATAAAACCAAATTCCATATTTTGTAAGTTCAGCACAACCACACCACGTGAATCATCCAATCACTACGGAGATGGACTAGAGCCGCGTGCATTACGTAAAACTGTTTTTTTTTCTATGAATTGTGCACCGGGATATCTTTGAAACGAGCTCCTGTCAGCCCTTAGTGCATCATTTGTATCCGAAATCTTCAAGCTCAATGAGCTAAGTAAATAAGCTAATGCAAGGATAGTAGTAGTCCAATAGTTATGTTTCACTAGGACAAATGGCCGATGAGATTCAATATCGCTATCAATGTTGCAATAACTCCCGTACTACTCCCCGTTATAATTTTAAAACAAAACACGTAAATCGTAAGTTTTTAGAATTTGCCAAAGAAAATACTGTTCTGAGCTACTTGTGCAGATTAAATTTTCTATTCAAAAAATTCTTTTCAGTAATATATACTTTTTTAATTTTTAATAATTCTCTTATAAACGAACGTTAATCATCGTTGATCGCTATCGAACTGTTCAGTGCTTTAAACGTTCACCTAGAAGTTCTTTAAGTTCAAGAAAAGGTACACAGAAAGAAATAGTATGGCTTTGTAGTATTAGCGATAGTATGCTTGCCTCCCAGTCGGATGGTAACAAGATGGAGACTCCTGTTGGAGTTCTTGCGTTGGAAAGGTAAATTAAGGACTATGCAGTCCTTAATGAATATATATTCAGAAAAAGTGGCAGTGGCAATTTTTCCTGGGGCCTGAACTACTTTCAAGGGTATTCCAATTAATAAAAGTTAATGTGAAAACAACTTATTCATTTGAATATGTTATGGTTGCCTGTCTTAGAAATATCTGATTATTCGGTGACAAGTAAGTAGAATTCGGGCTGCGTCGTCTAGCAAAGTTAATCCCAGAATGAAGAACAATGTGAGAGAGAAAGTGACCTTGTGGTCGCCGTTAGTTATTCAACACAAGTCTGCCAGACGTTTTGCAGTCATCCTATCAAGCAATGCTTTGCGTGCTTTGTTATTAAACTTGATTACCTTTGAGCACGCGATGCCGTCTGTTTGATCCTTGTGCTATACGGAGGTGTGTTTACAGTAGACCTTTGTGACATGTGATTGTGGAAAAATTAACGTAAAGGCTTAAAGGTTGGCTTTGCTTGCGCTTGTTCAACATATCGGAGAGTGCTTCCTCCACTCATTTGTGTTTTCTTTAGCTCACACAAGTTTGCTTTTAGGGTGTTGGTTGTTTTGCTGGCTAAAGTAATCTTGAAAGGCTTGAGAAGACGTGATTTCGGTGCAGTTGGTACGGTGAAATAAATCACGAATATTCGTTGTTTCTTTGCAGAGCTTCATTTTGCGGTGCACATTTGTCTGAAATTAAACGCATATGATACTTTTATGATGGTATTAGTGATGCAGAAAATTCATTGTTAAAATTTTTTTTTAGTAATTTTAGGTGAACTTAACTACAGGTGATGTGCCCAAAGACTGAAGCTCTCTTACGATAGAAAAAAACGTTGCAGACGTACAGGCCATAGTCTCAAATTAAGGGCGAAGCAATTTATAATAGTCCCAATTGGTCAGAATGAAAATAATTCTCGATAAAAATTTTCACGCCTCTTCCTAAATTTAACTATCGTATTAAAACATATTTGCTAGACCGACAAGCTCTCGCAGCCATTGATTAAGCATTGCTCGTTGATTTATCATTATTTTTCAGAGTAATCAAATTCCCCTTACAAGTAAGTAGCTCAGTCAAAGTTTCACAATCTACTGATAAACTATGCTAGTATAAGGGGGACGGGAATAGCCTAGTTCAATCAATGATTTTTTTTAAATAAAGGCTTCCAATTTACGCTTCATCCATCCATCGTGCACATTCGCATTTTAAAAACTTGATCCCCTATGATATAAGGCATTTGAACCTCTGTATGACTTCAAGGAATGAAACCTAAAGCTAAACATTTGAAGTAGGAATGCTAACTCAGTATTCGGAGCATTGTCGAGCTCAGTGCTAGAGTAATGTTAATTGGCCTTGAACCTTCTATTGCGGAATATTTTGTTTCTCTTTTGGGAGTAATAGAACTGACAATCCTGTCTTTCTGTAACGAAAATGCTTTTCCTTCAACACGAGTAGCGGTCCTGCAGAAGAGAAATATTTGAAATATATTACCATTACTCTTACTGCTCATAAAATTCTTATCTACCCTGTAAGTTCCGGAGAGCCCTATTAAATTCAACTGAAAGCGCCTTTCTCCCAAGAACTTTATTCTTTAAAAGTTATTTACATTACTTTTCTCTTTGTCACCGAGGAAATATGAGAGGCATATCAAGTGCCGGACTTGTCTCAACGGCTTGCATTGCGACCAGGAGTTTGGTCGCGCATCGCAGTGAGTGAGACCATTTCTTTGGTTAATAGCAAAAATATTTTTAGCATCGCTTTCTTCCTTACCAAAGCGAACTTCATCGGGAAGTAGTTTCAGGTGTGTTGGGGCAATAGTTCTTTAGCTCTCCTGCTCGAGCTGGTTTTTTAAACAGATGCAATTTCTCGAAAAAAGGCTTAAAAGTAACTTCAAAATACCTGTGTGTGACTATAGTCAGCGAGATAGATTGTTCCTTTAAAGTTTCCAGGGCATTAAAATACATAAAAATAAAACTGAACACGGGATGATATCTTCCAAACAACGAAAGCTTAGCGAATAAATCAATAACACCATCAATGATGGCCACAAATCCTCAAATGTCAGGAGACTTGAAGTGGAGTACGAGGTGATGGGCAGCCACCCTCTGGCTTGACGGTCTGATGACGTCGGTTGTCAGCGCTCCTCTGACGACGATGTACATGAAGGTTACAAGGAGTTGCTTCCACTTGATGGGGCTCCGTGGGGTAGTAGTTAACGGGATAGCCTCAGAGCTGAGAAGTAAAGGTTCAAAAACCCAGGAGTGTTTCCCTTGGAAAAGGAAGCTTGAACCTCACATTCCTCACATCCCTCAAGCGTCAATAATAATTAATGTGTGTCTGTGAACTGACATTTGCTGCGTTATAAAGTTGTTCACGCTTTGACCGGCTTTATCTTGAGTGAATCAAATACCATTGTCACACAATCTCTAGTTACCTAGATCGCTTGCAAAATTTCCGTGACGCTATACCTTATCCTGCAAAAATTCAGAAACGCTAAATGCTTACAGACGGACACCAAAAAATGTACGCACTATGTAATTCAATAATTGCAAAACAAAAGACCCGCGCATGCGCGTACATTGCCTACTTAGTGCCGCCTAAATCCACGCCTTATTTAATAGCTACACTGAACTCCCACATGAGATTAGTTTGTTACAGTCTTTTTGTTTCTCAGTTATTTTTGAATAACTAACTGTGAGGACATTTTTTTGGATCCCTCTGCATACGGCCCTCGTATTCAACTAAACCAAATCTTCCATGATTTAGTTCATTTAGTCTTTATTGAATGAAGATTCATTTACCATAATTTTTGGTCTACATAATTCTCGGTTTCTGAAGCTGCGTGTATTTTATGTACAGAAATTGAGGTTTCATATAAATTAAGAAAATCATTCGAAAAGACTACAGGACAATTGGTTTGGAAAAAATATGCGCGCGAAATATTACACGTACATTTTTATACCGAGTGATTTAACTCAAAGAAAGCTAATTTTCAAATTTTAATTTAAATGTTAATTACTGCACATTAATTTTCAATTCTTAACTGCATATTCGTAGTTGGCTAAGGCATCGATGAAACAATCGTAATTTAACAGCTAATGATGGTTAGTTTCAACACGAAGAAATCGATGATTTGCTAGAGAAACCTTCAAATCTCACACATCAATACAACTTTCCTCGGATCACAGGAAGAACAGACGAAGTTGACAGTCAGCATTAACCGAATATAACGAGAAACTCGTGATTTTTTCCAATGACGACGTCGAGTGTTACGACACGAGCGCGTTAGCGAGATTACAAGAGTTGAGGCATTTCCTTAATTCATCGGAACAGACGGCCTTTGCTGTCGCATAATTTGCACGAGGCTTTTACTCTGATGGCAACGGTCTGACATAGCGGCAATCGCATGTCATTTGGATTCTGCTGAAAGTTTTCTCTAAGTCTCTCACAAAACGAGCGAGTTTCGCCTGCTCCAGCGCCCACGCTTCTTAAGTCGTGCAACAGATTATTTGATATTTACGATCGCCACAGTGAAATCTCCATTGAAATGGCCAAAAGTGCTTGAGTCAGCTTTTTGCAAGCTACTCTAATAATATGTTTCTATCTTTAAAGCATGATAACGTTTATTTTCTGTGATTTCTAGCCACTGGGGTGTCATGTACCATAATAAATTGGTCAGCATGAAAATTATTGTTTGCCTAATTTCAACTGAATGTTGCTTAACTGTTTGGAAATTTCAGCTCATCTGCATCATTTTCGTGACAGGTTTTTTATCACACAGTAAATTTCAGTGCACGGTATTTTTTACGTTAAACACCTATTTCTTACTGTACGAAAGTTTGTTCAGTCTATAAGCTTGTTGCGTAATGGCTTAGCAGTTTTAGAGAAATATGCTTCACAACCGATCTAAATTTCGGAACAATTTTTACGACTTTTTACCCAGTGCATGATTGGACGAAACTTTTAGATGGAATGCGACCTGATTCCTTCTATGAAAGTTTAGGACTCACAAAAAGTTACCATACACTAGAAAAATAGAGATAATATTAAAAAATCTATCTTTTTATAAAAAAATGAATGGTTATGTGAGTTAAAGTATTTGTTTTTAAGTTTGAATGACACTTTTGATAAACTTCGAACTCTTTGTACTCTTCCTAGGCATAAATCTAAATAAGTTAAGCCATTGCGCAATAGGGAGTGGTATCTTATATTGTGAGTAGAAATTCGAAAACATATAAAATAAGTTATACACAGTTCAATAGGGAGCGGTATCTGTTACGTCAGTAGATATTCAAAATGATTTATCATCAAATTTTTCATTTTTCTAACAGTACACACATTAAGAAAATTACAAATTAATATGTAAATGAGATATAAGAAAAAATCTCTATACCATTAAATAAGTGTTTTAACTTCAAACGAAATTCTGAGTGAGCGGGCTGTTCCTTGTTCGATTGGACATAGCTAGACTAATAATTGAGTTTATGAGAATTGAGTAAATTGCGAGGCTTTTCTAGTGAGATAAATTCATTTCGTTGAATGTCATGCGTGTACAACTATAAACATGCATGGCTGCAAGATATACTGTCATGACTTTACAGATTCTTTTCTTTTCATTAATTTTAGAGCTAATAAGAGATCGGAAATAGTGACCGGTGGAATCATCGTTGTCATGATTTTACGCGAACTTTTTTTGGGCGAAATATGTTAAATTATTTTTTTTTCATTCAAATTCTTATATTTTTAGCAATCGATGTCAACTCGATGGGTTAGACTCTCAAGGTACACAGAGTTGTGTGCTTGTGGTATTGCTGAACGCTGACTTGTTTGCATTCAGTTTGCTTATACTGGCTTTTTGTTCTGCTTGTTAACTTCAACCTGAAGTATTCAAAGTCAACGGGCGTCACAGAGTGGCCTCATGGTGATTACTTCAGTAAAAAGATCTCCAAACAAGAAAATATCAATGAGATATGTTTTGAAAAACAACAAACTCACAGGTTTTCGAAGAATGTTTGTAGTTAAGTTTGGTTAACTACTCTCATATTTTTGTGCGCACGCCACATTTTTCAGAAATTTTCATTACGGTGATGAGCCTCTGAATGAAATACGATCGAAAACATTCAGGCTGGAATGAGGGAAAAAATCTACGATATGCAGAGCTAACAATCAATCCCTTTCAATACATCCCCACTATGGTGCTTGAAATCCAGCTCAGGGTCGGTTCGGCTAATAACTGGAAATTTTTTTATGGGTAAAGCAAGTGTATTCCTGCCTCATTTTCCTGAATTGTAAGCGGAAAATCTTCAGCGTAGCTTGCATTCTGAAGGAAAGGAATCAGCGAGAGAGTGCTCAGGGGATGTTAAAGTGAGAAACTTTGTTCCTATAGGCTAATCCGCGCAGAGCTTACAATTTGTGTTGCTTTGGCATAGTTATTGCTTCTACAGTACTGCTATTCTATACCTGCACTTTTCGACTTCCCTTTAAAAGTTCAGTAAGTGCACCTGATTTACGATTAATTGTCATGCCATGTACATTTGAATAATTTTTTCTTGTATATTATTTTGAAGTTTGAGTGACTTTATTTCAAATTACTTTCAAATACGAAGGCGAGTCATTTCAAATTTGTTACCAAATTTGCGATACTAATTTAACCTCTTGACTATCCAAATAATATTTTAAAATTTCACCTCCATTTCCCAATCAATGTTATTGTATCATAGCATCCGGTGTTTGTTTAGGAAAAGCTTGAATCAGCACATCAAATTTAGTTCATGAGATGAATTTACTCGTTAAATATTCCTTCATACCCAGCGCATTCAGAGCTGGCCTCTGAGTTGATTAACTCCCTGTACTATGCAAAACAACAACAAACGAGATGACAAAATTTTCAAGCTGACACACGCAGGTAAGTTATTAGGGGAATAGCAATCGGAAAATATTTCATACGCTTCTCACTGTAACGGAGTCTGAAGTATGAGCTGAAATTTTTAACATTCAAGGGAAATGTTACGTGTAAAACCTGTGCAGTACCCACTCCTTTTTTCTCTCTTTACGAATTCACCAGATTAATGAAACGAATACTATCAGTTCACTGTCTCCTTCACAATAAGGCAGTCTTTTGCCTCTATGTTTCGTTTCTGCCACGTTTCGCTTGGCCGTCCGTTACAAGTATTTTACACGCAGTATTTTGATCACGTTTGCCGTGATCATGTAGCAGAAACTGTAACCTCCTCTACTAGTCAATAGTTGCCACTGCTTTTGTGTCTGCTCTTCTTCATTACTTTCGTAAATTTTGTCCTGGAATAGACTCTAGTTCTAGAGTTCTGGATTATTTTGATATCGTTCAGATACAGAAGTTTTCGAGCTAGGAGTAGGATAATTGAGCGTTAAGTTAGGCGAAAATTAAAAAAAATATATATATGTCAATAAATCCCTTGGATAGTATCTAGTTGAGCATATTTATAAAATGGAAATTGTTGCGTTTACTTGAATCTTTAGCAACAAAAGAGCTCAAGAAAACATAAAATAAGATTACCAGTCCTTGCTGTACCCGTTTTGGCATGAAGCCAAAACTGCCTTGCCATGTTCCCAGACGAGACTTGGCAGAGCCATGTGCTTTCGCATAAGAAATAATGTGAGGATCATTAAATCTCAGGCAGAATTGAACTTTGGAAAGACCGTCATACCTTTACATGAATTTCATAACCAACATACAGGCATACAATACTTCGCGGTTACCCTGCAATTCATTTGTCGAAGGAGTCATTTTGGGCAGGCGAAACTTTATAACATAACCCTTACTATTGGGTAAACATTTGCTGCTCTCGGTCCAACACAGGAACTGGGCTCCATTCTTATGCATAAATCGCTCTCCAGTCCTTCCTGTACTTGCTCTTCACCCAGGCCACCCATCAGGGCGCACGAGCGGCAGCGGCGGAAACTGTCCGCAGATAACGGCTTTAGCGGACAAGCTAAGCGGTAGCTCAGGGATGTGTTAAGGAAAATAAATGGATGTCTACGCCCCAAAATGAGACCTCAATCTTGGTCCAAGAACTTTAGTAGATGCATCTCACTCACTTTGGTTTTTGGTCTGTCAAAATCACTTGGAATTCGGTATTAAATTTTACTTCAATTTCCGATTTACGGTTTTGGTAATTGTACGTGGGATAATTAATTCGCTTGCCAAAATGATTGTAAACAGCAATTTGTATGATCTGAAGGATATTATTTCTATATACTATTTATGGAAGCTTCACGATGATAATCAACTCACGATAATCACGATACCAAAAAACAAGCCAAGGTTAACGTTCTGCAAAAGAAGTATTTCAACGTATAAAAATAATCACGTAAATTTTTTAGATACCGAATAAGTAGATTCACAACTTTCGTGCAACTATGTACATAACATATCATATGAACGTACGGAATTTCAGAATTGAAATGAGAAAAAAAAATTCGAACAAGAATCAAGATAGGGAAAATCAATTCGGTAGGCGTTATTGGTGGTAGGCAACAGTTGATAGAAGCCAACTTGAATTATGTAGAGAGACATAACTATGTTGAAAGAGAGGAAATGGCGTACACAAGTGTATTGATGGGAGAGTGTCCTTCTCAGACAACCCTTTAATAAAGGGAAGGAGTTGTAATTCAGTTGATAGGTATTCAAGGACGTAATTTTTCTTTTAAGTTCCATTCTGTCGAGTTGAATTCTTAAACTTCCCTTCGGTCTCCGCGCTAGAAATTGAGTCTGTGTATCCCAAAGGAATTTTTTCGTTAGAAAGTTTTAAGAATAAACCAAATAGGAGTGATAAAACTCCTAGAAGGCATTGAATTCTAGTTTGAACTAACTCTATAGAAACGACTGAACATTTGAGCATCAGGTCCACAGCCTTGGATTGAAGTTGAACCGGGAAGCGAATGACGATTGACCCATTCCTTAAAATACTCGGAAAATACATAGTTTACCACGGAGTAATCAAAATTTTAATCAGAACTTGTGAAATGTTCTATAAAAAGACATGCTCTGTTGTTTTTCCCTTTAGATATGTAGCTCTATTTACAACTGCAACTTCAAATGCGGAACACGGCAAGTTTGTTGCTCTGAAGTTGCATAATAATTCTAGCTACCATGTTGAAGAATCGACGCGTCTAATAACTATTAATTAATAAAAAAATACCCTCAATCTATACGACATCAAGCGCATCGATTTCTGATTTAAATAACTAAAACAACTAAAGCGAGACGAGTCAAGTGCAACGATACGGATGAATGGAAAGTCGTTAGGAAACTCATAAGAAACTTGTTATTTCCCTATCATCAATGCACAGTAAATGTTATAAGAGAAAAAAATGAAAAATTGGGGCTGATCGCGCGGCAAGAAGCTTCCTGGGCATATAGAAGTTAACTAAGTTAACAACATCTCCTCCCAAGAAGCAAACCGCTCAACCAGGGCAAAAAAACGACGGAGATCTCACCACTGAAACCCTCTTCGTGTTGTCTGATGAGCAAAGGAATAAAGTGGGGCAAAAGGATTCCAACTTTTTGTGAAAAAGCCGAACAATTATTTCTTCGGAAACTTTATTTTGACTCGTAAGAACTGCTGCTTCTGCTCGGTCTCGACTTAGAGTCGGAGGCTTGGCGCCGACTCTCCCCTACCGACGCTGCCCAGTCCTGCTCGACGTTCTTGCCATGTCAGCCCACGACGGCCTTTGATTCTGCTAAACGCTCTCTGTCCTTTGAACTAATAGAAGCACCGATCAGGGGTGTATTCTTGTTCAGTTCCAACCCATTAGAGTGTCGCTTACATAGTTAGAGGCAGACCAGCACTCTTGTGTATCTCTTACATAGTTAGAGGCAGACCAACACACTAGTGTGTCGCTTACATAGTTAGAGGCAGACCAGCACACTAGTATGTCTCTCACATAGTTAGAGGCAGACTAATTCAACGCGTGATCTGAAATTTGAAGAAGTTGAACCTAAAGTTTACTTACAAGAATTTGTAGTCAATACATCTTTTTCAAACGCTCGAAATCTACATACAAAAACATTTACACAACTTCAATCTCTGAATGTAACCCTAACTCAAAGTGTTTCTTTTTCATTCACGCTAATTTCTCGGGATTTTCAAAGAAAAGTACCATTTAGAATAATAGTCCCACACTCACCTCACTCGCCCTAATTGAGTGAGTCCGTCCGTAGCAGTGCTACCTGATGCAATACAGAGGAAATTGAAGTGTCGTGGTCTGCTCTCTTCTGAACATTTTACTAGCACTGGAGGACGATGTCGACCCAGTCGGCGTGAGGACGATGATCAACAATCAACAACGTAAGGATCAACAATTTCTCCATACAGTATTACGAAATTTCGCTTCCGTCTTGTTACTGGGTTCAAACCCAATTTGCTATCATTTTGTACCTGAAGAAACTGAAAAAAATTATTGCTGGAACTTTGTTCGTTTGGTCAGGTCAACTAACTTGTAAAATTTGCCTCTCTTACATATGATACGTTAAAAAAATATAATGCAAGTATAATACAATTATTTTTAGAAAATGAGTATTTCCTGCTGTTTGGCTCTTTAAAGTCAGGAAATAATAATTATTAGTCATAAAAAATATTATGCTGCGTTGTGTTTTCAAGAATTATTTATGGTTGATAATGTACATATAATTCGAGGCTGTAATTGTAGTATTTTCAAGAATTATTAATGCTTGATAATGTATCTTTTGAGGCTGTAATTGTAGTATTTTCAAGAATTATTTATGGTTGATGATGTATAATTCGAGGCGGTAATTGAAGTGTTTTCAAGAATTATTAATGCTTGATAATGTATTTTTTGAGGCTGTAATTTCACAGAATAAATGCTGGGCGATCAACCACTTATGGAAAATTGTGCCGAAATACAAGGGATTAAATGATGCTGTCAGGATTTATTTCTTAGTCAGCAAACTGAGACGTGACCAATCGGTCAGTACGGATTACTGAAACAATTATATTTCCCTTTCAATTTGGAGAAAACCTGAAGCAGTTAGTTTGAATTTCAGCATGGATTTTTGAGTTAATCTATTTGAAACAATTTACAACAATTTATTAACACGAGTGTTACACCATTTAAAGATATTACAAGCATGAATTTCTTATACCATTACAATGGACAGTTTTTATACATAGCTGCTTGTGGACGCAAATAAGTTCTATGACTTCTAGGGCATCCTCAAAACTCCGTTTTTTTTGTGCGAAACATGTAATCAACGTGTACTCAACTGTTAATCAGACTGAAATTAAAAATCTTAACTGGATGGTATCGAAGAATTTTATCAAATATTTATTTATTACCGTGCTGAAAATTTTAACTGCGTTTCTTTCTATTACCGAATAAATTATGTTAAAAATATGTAAATCTAGTTTTCTAAGGGCACTGCTTGCTTATTACTCAACAGATAAGACTGGATAGAAAACGTAGAATAAGTTATTATTCTCATAATCGTAGAAAAAGTTATTAGCTATTTTGCTTGCTAGACAAAATTAAGAGGCTTTTTGCGTCTGTCGTCATATGTTGTGCAAAGTTTATAAGTTAACTTAAAAACCAATGACTTCCTCACTCATTCCCTGACTGTTTGCTCTCTGAAGTGAAAATTCCTTTCCCCTTCCTAAAATAGAACAGTGTGGCAGCTATGAATGCCTGTAATAAACGTATTTTTGACCCCGTCATTTTTCTCACGGAATTGATATTACCCCGATCGAAATTCGATAGTTCCAGCAATAAAAGTTTTAAGGGACATTGGTTGTGAAGTTTGACTGACTTCGTCCATCTGACCGTAAGGAGAATGAACTTTCTTTGCAGCAGACGGAAATTTTACCGTTACACTCAGAATGCAAGTATCTGAACTTTCTCTGGTAATATTTTGAGTGCCGAATCGTTGAAATTGTATTACGCTGTTAATTTTGCCGATTCTAAAAGACTGGAAAGCAAAATGTTAACGTATACTCAGCTTCCCGGAATGAATTTTAAAAATACGAACATACTTATTTCGTACAATTTTGATCACATTGTTTGGTTGTTGAACGAGAAATCACAAATGATTTACAATTGCAGACACTGAAATCGTTCGTACGAGCTCTAACAATATTGTATAACAGGGAAATATCTCTTTGGATCAGATGGTCACATTCACTTCAAATGTAAATGTATAGTCTACGTGAGCAGGATGCATGAAATTCAAACGGGTTTTGACATACCATGCTGAGCGAGTTAGTTACAACTCGGCAAACTGCGAGGTTTTTCTACTGAAATATATTCCACTCTTCGCTGAATAGCTTGCATAGTAAATTCGAGGGACTTTAAGCACATGCCTTCACTCGTGACGTTTGTAACTACCTTTGTTTGGCGCGAATATCTCGCATCGCTCTCATTGTAGTGCGAAAAGTTAATGTTTTATCGAACAAAATCGACCTGGTAGTGAGTGGGCTCGAGCCTACAGTTACATTTTTATCGCATGGACTGCATTGTTTTTTTCTGACAGATTTACGAGTGTTTCGTTATTAAAACAAATAATTTCACGATAATCGGAAACCAGTGTGATAAATTCAGAGAAATTTTCGATGAAACTAGGCAAGTTCTTTTCTTTCATTAACCGATGAGTGTTTTGGCAGGATATTGATCGATTTCAAAAGTGCTCAGTTTTAGAAAAATTGATCATGCACCGGTAAGAGTCCAAAATATTAACTTCACGATGAAAGAGAAGATAAAAAACGCATTGGAAGTTTGAAAACAAAATTGTGACATAGAAGTAAAAAATGAATTTCTTATATCGGAGAAACGGGGGTTTCAAAACATTTCAAATCGATTTGAGCAAATTTTTACTAGAGAACATGAACTATAAATGTCAAAAAAAGCCACTGAAAGCAATAGATCTGTTTGATGTAGAATTTTAAGGAATATACCTCTAAAATTACAGGATATTGTCACAGATTCTCTTTTCAAATGAAACTTTCGATCAATCACCAGCATTACCTTAAGTTATCGTTGTGAGACGAGTTTCTGAGAAGCAGAAGTTAAGGCATTAAAAGTTAAATTATAAGTATCGTTTATCAGGAGTAAGTGGCAAGATTTGTAAGCTTGTTTACCGTGATAAGAATTTTTCTCGTTAATCTAAGATGTTCGACTATGGCAGAATACGAAGATTTAAATGGAAAAATAAGATTGTTGAATATACGCTTCTTAAGTTTATAAAGACATTGAACTCGGAACACTCCGGAAAATTAAGATTCCATTTTAAGTACGGTCTCACATATTAGTAGAAAATTGTTCTGCACCAAAGATTCCCTTAATATTGGCCCAGAAATATATATATTACCTACGTGAATGCCTGCCGCGAGCGACAATAGTGTGTCATTCATTGGTGTGTTTCATTTCTGTTAAATGTTAATAGTAAATGTTATTGTTGCTTCACTTGCTCTCCCTGTATACGGAAGGTAATGCAGCTGAGGAAACCAAGTTTCTTAAAAAACTTCAAGTCGGTTTTAACCGCCACGTGTGATTTTTGTGAAACAGAACAGTTCTTTGAAGAAAGATGTCGGAATAATTTCTCGGCGGCACCCTCGTTTCCATTTGGATATGATTTTTTCCACTACCTCTATTAATTTTGAGTGAATGTTTGCAGGCAGGCAGACTGGAAGCAGGCATCGGTGCTGCGATGTATACTAGCCATTACATCCTAGGGACTCGGCACGCGTTTCCTTGCCACTGAAATCGCTGTAGACTGAAGTATTGTGTCGAAATAAGTATTGTATACAGTATAGTAAGTATTGTATATTTATTTAGGTTTCCCTTCCGACACTCTCCATTTTTTATATTTTTGGGAGAACACAGGGCGTCCGCATAGAGAATTGAAGTTCAACTTTCGAATTTCATCGACATGGATATTGAAATGGTATATTCGGGTATGATAGATCATAATGCATGCTAACATCATTGATGTAATGATCATGATTTGTGCCTTCGGAGGTAGGCACAATTGTTTTAAAATCCATTTTTTATACACCTCTAGCGAACCAACATACTTAAAACTGCAATCGAACACAAATTCTATTTAGCAAATTGAAATTATAAAACGACGTATGGGCCTTTAGGAGTGAATAAATTCATACGAGGATACACTAAAATTCTGCTTGGCACGGGACAAAAGTATTCAACAAATTCTGCAATACAACTCTCACACGATAATTATGATATTTTTCTAGCCCTATTGTATTTGTATTACTTGTAGAATATTCCAAGTGTTCCGAGATGAAAAATCAACTTCGTTCAGAATCGAATTTAACATCAAATAGTTAATATTCGTTCTCAGGAATATCCAACGGAAAGATTTTTACCCAAATTATCATGCCATCCTCTACCTTAGGTTCAATTATTCGTCAGTTTAAGGAATACGGCTCAACTGTTAACTTACCAAGGTCAGGTACTCCACGGAAGATTGATCTTCAATCTCGACGTCTTTTAATTTGAATTAATAAAAATTAATCCATGATGACTCGCAAAGAGTTAAAAAAATATGCAAAAGCCTTCTGGACAGAAGTGGGTGAAAGAACTATCTGTAGAGAACTTCAGAGCAATAGGATCAAATATTTCACTCCCTTAAAACGCTCATGCAGCGCAAAAAATGCGTTGCAAATCATTTAAGCTTTGCAAAAGAACACTTGGAGAAACGACATGGATTTTGGAAGACTGTTATTTGGCCTGATGAAACCAAGATTGAATTGTTCGGTCGTAACTCGGCTCGTTAGGTATGGAGGGCACAGGGATGGTGTGCCTGTAAAAGGCATACCATCAAAACTGTGAAGCATGGAGGTGGCAGTAAAATGGTTTTGGATTGTTTTCCAGCACATGCCACCTTTGCACTTCATATCATTGATGGGAATATGATTGGGGCTACGTACAGCCAAATAATCGAAAAAAGTGTCACTCCATGCGCGACGCGTTTATAAAAAACTCAAATGGACGTTCCAGCAAGATAACGATCCAAAACACAAGGCAAAATTAACATTCGACTGGCTTACGCAGAACTAAATCATAGTTCTCTCGTGGCCAGCCAATGCCCGAACTTTAATCCTACCAAACATCTTTGAGGGAGAATGAGGAAGAACGTTATCAGTGATGTCCGATGAATCGTGAAAATCACAAGAAAATATATATTGAATAATGGCCTCACACACCACCACAAGCTTGCAAATGCTCAAGTCACAATATGACCAGGCTTGGGTTCGTTAGGTTGGAAGGATTTCTGAAGAATAAATGATATCATTCAGACGTCAAAAACTTGCCCCCATTGTAGGTTTGCTATCGTGTGTCGTCATACAGCCAGAAAACTCTCCTCATTTCCATTTAAGAGGTTTGAAAAATTGATCTCGAGACTTGAGCAATAATGTGTACTGACAAGTAAAAACATCGAAAATGCAAATGATCATTAGGAAGTGAATTGATTTGTATCGAGAATGAAGTCCGTGAGGCATTTTAATTTAATACCCCAGTTCTCTTCAGTTTAATGTTTTTAAAAGAAATTGTGTTGGGAATTCAAAGTAAAAAACGAAAGATTTTGCCGACTGCGAATTCAGCTGCTTCGAGAAAATTTAATAACTGCTGTGAGCTCCCGTCAAGACCATCTGCATCCGATGCTCCCCTTCATTCCCATTCCTGTCTGTGACAATCCTTTTGACTCAATTATGCCACTTTTGTGCCGTCCAATATGAGCTCTTTCACCTTGCCTTTTATTTGCTCTGGTCAACTCGTGCAGCTCAGCTTGCAGAGCTCTGTCACATGCCTTGAAAATGTTTTACACCAGTTTCGTTCTAGAATTTCCTCAGCGTAGCTCTGGTACTTTTATGCCATGTTTCGTTGCTGAACTGTTTGCCCTGCAAGAATGTTTAGCAATTGTAAACATTTTGAGAATAACTTCACAAATTTCAGGTCTTGAATGTGCCTCATAATGCTATTTCAATACGGATCACGGGTGAATAACAGTAGAATTTGTTGTACATTTTCTTGACCTATTCCTATAGAATTACCAACGAACAAGGGAGAGTGTTACGATTCAAGGACTATTTTATGAAGAGAATTACGAATGCATTTTCTTGAACAATTGCCGGGTGCCAGAGGGACGAAATAATAATACATTTCGACTTTAATTGAGATATTTTGTAATTTATTTGGTGAAGAGCAGCTCAGTATGTGTAATGAGCAGCGCATGATCGGGCAATTCAATTTTATAAACTTACAGATTGCGGAGCATAATGAAAAATTTGAAGACACTGGGGGCATAATTTTCATTGTATTTTAGTTCTGACGTACTCTAAAATCAACTGACGCTAACACGTTGAATGGCTAAAGGGAAATAATATTCTTGAATCGGAGGAACGTCAGTTGGAGTAAATATGTTCACTTCGTTACTCTATTTTTTCGAAAAGTGAAGGGACATTCTTTCTCCCTCGGAAAATTTTCGAACATTCGAGATATTTTTCTCGCATTAAGAATAATTACCGTGACCACACAGTAGAAAATATGCGTAAAATTCACTTTCACTTTTCTATGTAAATGACATAGTGAACTATGTTGCTGCGCCACAGGTCCGGTGATTAAATGGGCTAATTCCAACAACATCATTAAATATTTATGAAAAAGAAGAAAACAAAAGAAAATTATCCGATTCAGTAGAGTCACTCATGTCGTATGTGATTTATATGAATAAATCTCGGACGGTGGTCGTTTTGATCACATCGGAGGATCATTGGACTTTTTGACTGCCCGTGGACACAAACATAACTTGATAGATTGGTCGGTGCAAAATAGGACTGGAACAGCACCCACAGTTAACACAGATTTCCAATTATACTGATCATTTTTAGCTTAAACTTGTGTAGCTAACTAACTCCTATTTTTCTTACAAGTAGACGCACCCTGCCAAAAATAGCCCCGCCAAATGATGTTAATTTCTTACGATACCCTCTAATTCACGGTAAATTTGCTATGAGATATCGCTCCTTGCAGTGTCACTGATACGGACTGCCTTCTCTGACAGCCTCGATGATTAGTTAGAAATACGGACCCGGGAATTTTCTGCTGTCTAATTTCCTTAAAAGCGTAACAAAGAGACGGACGGACCAAGCAAGCAACATTGTGGGATGATCAGTGCAGAATGAAACGAGAAATAAACGAAAGATCTTGAATGGATGTTTTGCTTAAATGTTGGAATTTTGAAAAACGTAACCTACCGATCATTTCATTTCTCGTACGTTAGTGCGACAGTGTCATATGAAAAAGATATCATTTTAAGGAACAGGCGCGGTCTCAATTTCTGTCTTCTTGTCATCTATCTATCTATCTATTTATCTATCTAGTATAATACTAAAACTCTGGTCGTCTTGCTTGTTTGCTTGCTTGAAGCCGTGCACACGTTTGTATGTCGGATCTGAGATATTCGAAATTTATACTCTTCGTTCAATCCTGTATTGTGGATACCGACTTAACTGCATAGGATATATTTCTGGATACGGTTTGATTTTGATAAATTTTATTTGACCCAACGGGTCACGGGTTGTCTAGTTAGGTATAGAACCCGAAAACCTGTTTGCTTCTACTCTTTAAGATTCCAATTAGTTAGAATCGGAAACACTGGGGATATCCGTCTTGTGAGGACAGTTGGAAACATTACCCAGGATTCCTCTTTAAGATTCATTGACATTTCATTCAGCTGGTGTAAGGAATCGAGTCCTGCTCGACATACGTGAGGCGGTTGCTGCGTAAGCGCCAATGCTCCTTCATTCACTATGACCTCTGGAAGAGCGCTGGAAATTTTCTGAAAAAATATATTTATAGATAAAAAGTACTTCAAAGCAAATAAAATCGTCTCAATCCTATATCAGCTGTCCATGTACTAGAACCGAACTTCTTCATAAGCCTTGTACTTTTTTCCTCATATTGCTATCGTACTGGGAATGTTTGTGCTTCTAGCTCATAAACAAAAATTGTGATTTGGTAAACCTTAAAGACTCTACGATTACGGTATGCACTTGCAAAACGGCTATGGCTGAACTCTCTCAATTTTTCCTTCACTTGCTTCCAGCCCACCTCTTTCCTGGCGGCTACACCTCCTCCCACAACAGCACCCAGCTCCTCCCCTTCACTCACCCGCCCCACAGTGCACTTCGGGGGGGCCTAAATTAAGGCCATTATAGGGCTGTTTAACGGACGCAATACTCTACGCTGTAGCTCGTATATCTCGGACCTTTTGTGTGAGCCCCCAACTGCATTGCTAGGCTCTAACAGGCAATTTCTAAGTTCACTTGATTTTTTGCCCCCTGAAGGATTAGTCTTCCGAGGACTATCTTTTCGCAAGAATTTTAGCGACAGAACAACGCTCGAGAGAGAAGCTTTATTTAGTTTATAGATCACTAGAGCAGCATGGGAGTGATTATTTTAAGCTTACAGCATCAATCTTGATTGCCTGAAGTTCTAATGTTGCAGTTAGAGCGCTTAAAAGGGTTTATGGCAGTTTCCCACTTTTTTCCTCTGAGACACTATTGAAATCTTACAATAGTCCTTGCATACGGGTAATGATCTGAGTATTTATTTAAGTATTCAAGTAGAATGAATCATTATTTCTTCTGCAAAAATACTCAGCTCACGAACAATACAGAGGACGCATTGAATCGAGAATAAAAATTTCATAAAATAATTTTGGCCGTCATGTCACTTTTTTTAATTCGTGTCTTCTGCTTAAAAGTTATTTCTTCTCCGACTACTACTCACAATGAACAAAGTACAAGCAAATAGAAACGAATTCACTGCAATAAAACACGTCTCTCGTCCGCTTCACTCATTCGATCTCGTTTCTCGAGCCATTCAGCAGCGACAAACTCTTCCTTACGGAGCAAATTGCGAGGCTGAAACGAGTTAAAAATACCCTGACATGCTAGCGATGATGAGCGTCCGCAGCGTTCAAATGACCTCACCGTCATTCATCATGTTTTTCTGGGGAATTTTGGTGTGAGTTTTGGTGTGTGGCTCTCAGCAGAGCATTACTGAGCTGTTGTTCGGTGTGCCTTATTAAACGTGCTCTGCATGAAAGTTTATTTCAACGCCAACCTTTCCTCATGATTTGTAGACCTAGTCGAAAGTTTTATTTCTCTTTTCAACGCTGCGTTGGCTTCCTTGCTTTGCAACTACGTCACTGATGCCAGTCTGGTCTCAAGAGGCTGTAAACAATGTTACTCGTACTTTGGTCCTTTCTTTTATTTAAAGAAAGAAGACAGAGGACGTGGATATCAACGTAAAGAACTCTGGGGCTGCGTCTATAGGTTTTCCGATGAAATTGGCTCCAGAAAGAAAATGTGTTATTCATTTTACTGTTTTTCCGGTGAAGTCACAAAAAGTATTCCAAGGTTAGTGAATCTCATTGTTGGGGTTGGAAGGCTTCAAAAACGTTCTCAATACATTAATCGATATATTCTTATTTCGTATCAGAAAAAGGTGCTGACAGATATGCAGGTATACTCTATTACATATATGCTTTCTCACGCGGAAAGTTGTTAAGATTCATGCGCAAGACTGCTTACCCAAGAGTATACATACATTCGCTTATATTCGAGGGGACCGAACGAATGCCTCCTATATATAGGATGCATTGACCGAACGCATTGAGGACCAAGTTTGAACGCAGTCTTGCATGGGTGGAGTTTTCAACTCATACAAAGTAACCCCCAAAAATGGGCACCTTGCCCGATTTTTAGGACAGGTTGGGGGCTAATCTTTCGGCTCCTGTAGGCCAAAAGCTTTAGCCATTTTAGAAAATCTGCCAGAAGCATTGCGTTCTGTTGAATTTTTTCGTGTTTTGACAAAAGATATTTGAAGAATAACGTTGGATATTTCGTTTCCTTAGAAAGTCTGTTTTCCGTATTTCTAACATTAACTTTGAGCATAATTGTCATATGTTTCTGCAGCTTACCTACTATAGCCTATTGAGGACCCTACCGTACCTGCACACGGTGTGCCCGCTTAGGGAGTTTGTAACACGGCGCAATATAAAAGTCTAGCTAATGGTCAGAAAGCCAATGGATAGTAAGAATGGAATGTTTTTGCTCAGCGTCGAGGCGAACTCAAATCATAAGTTATCGATCAAAATATAAACTGAACATATTGAGGGGCCGACCGATAAATTTCCATAGAGACATGGTAGTGCTTTCTTCAGCCCTCAAAGTTTATCCCAAAACCATTTCTTCGACGATTACACATAGTCCGAGGATGGGTCGCTCTGCCGTAGGAAATGATTCCATCTGCAAGGAAAATATAAGGACAGTGAGTTGCTCAAGTTCGTAGCGTGATGTTAATGAATGAGTTAAAGTCAGGGTACGAAGCTTTAGTCTATCGATGGGATTTAGGGTTAAAAACACTCGCTAACGTGGGATAGTCTCTGCCTGCTCCAAAGACGTCGGAAAACGTTTCGAACTTAGCACCTGAGAGAATGTTCGTTGTTTTTACTGCTTGACATACATAATAGAACGATGGGTTCTCTCTCTTTCTCTCTCTGTTCGTTGTCTTGTACCAAATCACACACATTCTGGAAAACAAAAGTGCTCTTAAGCCTGTGAGAAAATACATTCGATTTGATTGGTTATTCGTCCGTGACACAGTGATATAAATAAAGAATGAAAACATGACATTTTTAATTTGGATTTTGCGTTTTAAAAGTATACAGAAAAAATTCGCTAATTTTGAAATAAGTATCATGGCTGTAACTCTGAGAGTTACCTTGTCGCTGTCGAGTTGTAGGTATTTTAAAAACATACATGCTTCTTTTGTTTTTTCCCTTATTAATTCTATTAACAACATTTTCGTTCAATTGTCGGCTTTCAGATTTCCAAAATCATTATGATAACTATGACAGATCTCTAGCATGAAGTATATGTCTAACGATACTCGCAGTCATAATATCATTTTATAAACGTCGTGCATTTGCCAGTAAGCGAGTTTTGTGAATAAGGTTGTACAATTTTTATAACGTTACTTACGTCTTAACAACTTAGGAAAGACTATTTAAGGTAAATCACCGACATGTTTCCAAAACATTGCACGAAACGATTATGCATAATCTTCGAAAAAATCAATACCAGCCGAGAGGCTTTGAAGGTTTCATGTATTGCTGCTCCCTGCATTTGTAAAGTTCTATAAGCCGTTTGAAAGAGATTTCCACGGCACAGAGAGAGCTTCTGGACTCAGGTAACTAGCCTATATTTCTGCTAAAACTGAATGGCCAAACTAAAACGTGGGTGGCAATACACACGTGACCTCAAATCTTTGTTCTTTTTTTCAATATGAAGCTTCAATCAAACAATAAACGCAGTGAATCTTTTCTGTATTTCGGATGACGTTTAGAGCTCAGCATATGAAATGCAATAGCTTAAAAAATGTGGGGGACATCACACGATATCATTTATTTAATTTGATCCAATTTTACTTCATATTGTTCTTGACTCTAAAATTTTTTCTCATATCATACGAAAATAGTCGCATAGCAATTCACAAAAGAAATTCGCTTGCGATTGTGATGAAAAATTGAAGAATATAAAGCAAATTTTATTCGAAAAGATTAAGTTTACACATTTTGTGTTTACATAAGCTCGTGCGTCGCCCAGATGCGCAAAATTTTCCTACCATGTGAACTGAGCTGGCATTGAATTTTAAAAATTTTCTCTTAGGTCTACAAAATATCTGATTGATTCTTCTGAATTTGATACGTAAATTGATGTAAAAACCTATGTGGCATTTTTCTCTATTTCAGTCCTTAGAGGTAAATATTTAACCTTGACGACTAATAACAGATGATTTGGTTAGGAAAAGGAAAATTGAAAGAATCAGCAAGAATTAACGAGCCCGCGAGATCTATGGGGCAAGTCGAGCGTTGATATTCGGGTGCAAAATTCGTTGCACGACACCGTGCGTATTTGTACGTACTATTGAAAAAAATGGCGGTAAAACGGCCAATTCTAATATCATGCTGGAATTTTCAGTTAACAGGCTGAGCTTAATTCATGCTCATGACTGAACAATTTTATCGATGTTCAAAGAGCAGTAATGAGAGTGTCTGGGATAATTGTATTTTGAATGTAAAAACTCATTGAACCGCTTCGTCAAGCACTAGGTAATATTATCTCTAAAGACCGTGTCTTCTGCTATTGAAACAACGTGCGCATAAATAGGCATTACTATGCAGCAAAGCACCTCAGAATTTCTTCACAAATCGCGAACACTGCACGCATCAATTTGAGCGCGTCACAACTCGTTCATACATACATCTGCCGTGCGTGCATTAGTTCAAACGTGACGTTAAAATCTGAGCAAAGAAAGAGTTTTGCAGTCAAGTCTGGAAGTAGCGCCAGCCGCGTGTGTTCAAGACCTCATTAGGGGCGGTGGTAGGCAGCGTGCGTCGTATGCAGAATATCTGCAAATAGGTTAGATTTAATAT
>VOMN01016572.1:0-14818 GCA_014899125.1 Orchestia grillus | reverse complement strand
AGGGATTTCTCGGAAACAAAAGGGAAGGAAACTATGAAGAATTGGTGTAAAACCTTATCAAGGCTTAGAAGAACATATATAACATGTCACTTAAAACCTACTTTTTGGACTCACATTTAGATTTTTCCCCAGCGGACTGTAGGGCAGTTAGTGACGAGCATGGTGAAAGGTTTCACCAAGATATTTCAACCATGGAAAAGCGGTACCAAGGTAAATGGAGCACAACAATGCTTGGAGACTATTACTGGACATTGGCAAGGGATGATTCTTCAGCCCACTATAAGCGCCAAGCAAAGAGGAAGAGAGTAGATCTGGATAAGAATTTAAAACGTAATGACACATATCGTACGTTATAATAAAATAATCAAATATTGCTTATCCCGTATCTCCAAGCTATAGCCAATAAACATTTCCCAATGTGATATTTGGATTCAGTGCATGAAAATACTTGTGAATTAACTAATCTCATTTAAGAGGCACACAACTTTTCAAAAATTGTTGACCAGTGAAGAGGGCCGCCTCAGTTAGTAATCCGACGGCCTGTAGAAAGCCATGCATCGTATTTGCATCCAGACTATTTTCACGTTTTAAACTCTAGCTCTGATTTTTACAGTTCACGCATTTTAGAGTCATTATACATTTTTAATGATTTCAACCCTGACAACGATACCAACAGCGCATTTCCGTTAAACTGACTACCAAATAATTTATTTTATTTAAATTTTGTATTTATTTTCAGTAAAAAATTACTACATTTTTTGTCATATGTATATTATGTATCAATTTTTTTCAAATAAATTGATAGTAAATTATGTAATTTTGTTTCAGATTCACATCACTGATGATCAGTCTAGTGACTCGAAACGCCCGATTTTTACATATAGGAAAGTTAATTGTAATATATTATTTTCTGGCGTGCCTTTCTTTACCCTACTTTATATCTCGATATTACAATGCTTGTCACAAGGCTTGCCACGAAAGATAGGGCATTTGAAACACAAGATGTATACAACTTGGTATAAACTGTAAGATAAAATACTGTGCTACTTACTACTATACACTCAACCTATGCTACTTTAAGTACATTAGCCATTATAGTCAGATTTGAGTAGGTGCGAAAAGAATAAAATTCCATTTCGCAATCGCCAATAAATAACTTGTACCACCCTTATTAAGGTAAAGATATGAAGGAGATCTTGCGTACTCGTTTGTAACTTACTATCAAAGACAACGACGAGCGACATTGCAACACTGATGAAGATTTGCCATGACCAAACCTCACGAGGGATCGCGGACGATGCCAACACTTAGAATAAGCACCACATAAAATGAGTATTGTGCTGTGACTCTCATGTCTCCTTGGTTCACACGGCGACTTTCCTCATTGGAATGTAACTATCACTCGATCTCCCGACCACGGGATTGCGACATTCATGTTAGGTTAGCAAGCAAGCAGGATCTGCCTCGCCTGTGAAAAGTCTGAAAAGTTGTCGGTACTTGATTCATAAATTAGGCTCCCTCCTTAGCCGATGTCTTACTGTCCCGGTCAACAACCATTATAACCTAACTTAAACGTTCGCAGGTCGAACTCAAATATAAAACCATTCCTCCCCTGTCCTTATAAATATACCCCTCCGAAAACTCGAAGGACCTTCCCATCACTTACTCAAAATGGCCCGACTGGTCAGTAACTCTTTGCACGTGGCTGTGAAACACGAACCTGAACCTCATGTGGAGTCAACCAAACTCAACCCAAAACCGCGACGTGACATACATTTATTTTAAATATAAAATTTTCAACAACGTGGAAGTGGAGAATATAATAAAAAAAAAATACAATCTTCTGATAACGGTACAGTTTCTCGTAATACGTGGCCTTAACTCCTAGGTAACACCACTAATTATGACAAATGACCGTATTCGACATAAGTATAGAGCAGTGTAGCGGCACCATCTATAATCAATAGCGCAACGGTCAGTATGAGTTCTAGGATCAAGATGATCGGTATTGGCGAGCAGCCCTGGCAACAAGGCATAGGCGTCGGCTCCAATTTTGGCATCGGCAACCAATCGACGGATGCAATCACGCCAGCTGACGTCCCTGCCTGCGACATGGCGCGCTCCAGTCGCTGGACAGCTCCGACTTGAACTTCGAAACGAGGTCCTGAGTAGCTTTAGAATTGCTCGAATGTCTGCCCGCTGACAGAGAAAACTTTTATCGGGACTACTGACCGTTGGCATAAATCCAGCTCGAGGTCATCAACGGAAAGGATGACGATGATGGAGAATGGTGATGGTTAAGTTCAAAAAGAAATATTTTTAAAATATTAAAATTACAAGTATAATTCAACGACTTGAGTAAAAATATTTCATTTGGATATCTATGGCCACCAAATCTTGATTTAAATTGGCTCTATTAATCTGGAATTAAGCTTTTCAATTTGCTGGTTTCCCAAGTTCTTTACTTTCAGGTTCTGTTCTTTCCAAATTTTCGGTAAATAATCCTTCAGGATAAAAGTTATGACCCAATTAAATTTAAGATATATGACTATTTTCACACAATTCATCACTATCTCTATCAGTATCTCTCACTAAAATAAAAGAAATAATCACAAATAAATATCAAAATACTAAAATCTCAGCAGTAGCTGCTTAGATTTCGTATCATTTGTTACTGGTTTAATATTTTGCAAATGAAGTTTTACCTATATTTTGCCAAATACAACTGAAAGGAAAGACGATACCATTAAAAAGATCCTCTAAAACAGTCAAGTGGTTTTCATCAGTATGGAAATGAATGGCATAATGAAGTTGGGTAGCGACTAGATAACCTTTTTAGAAGCCTTGTGTCATACGCTCTACAACAAGAGCACGCTGAGCTCTGGTAGCACAATTGATGTATTCAGGCATGAAAAACACACACCACACTATGTTAAAATGCAGATGAGATATTTGGAAAGTCAATTATTGAACTTAAAAGAATAACCATGAAAAATCGTTACCGCTGTACTGTTTAACTACACGATTACTTTTACCCTCTACCGGCAACTTTCTGTCTACACTTTTTTTCGGTATTCGAGCGAGAATTATTTAGGCACAAACCTAACTAGTTCGCGGAAGTATTACGAAGCGGCAGGCCCAATTTCGACGTGGTGCAGGCTTGTGTCTCGTTATAGTGACAGTTCTGGGTAACGCTTCAAAGTCAACATTTACCAGTGGGACTCGAACACAAAGCACTTGAAGTCACCACAGTGAGCGTTGCTGTCATACATGAAGGTGAGTCAGAAGAGCGACGTACGGAGTATTATCCATAAGTTGTACGTCATCACTTCATGTGTTGTTCGATCTGGACTCTTTTGAAGTTCTTGGAATCAAAAATACATCTTCGAAAAACAATTGAGTATTTTTATAAATCTCACTAACTGATCCTCCCAATCTAAAGCAGAACCTTCCATAAATTTAACGTACGACACAGAAATAAAGCGTTGAGGATGAGGCTTCAATTTGGGCCTCCGAATCTAATACGGAACATTTCATAATTTAAGCCTGCAGCACATATACTTAACATTGAATATTAACTCGAATCTGTACTTCACAAGCTATGGCAAAAATTTATCTGCATCTGCCTACCTGAGGTCGCCGACGTAGTGCGTGCTCCAAGCGAGACGGGCTCGGGACCGCGACACCAGGTGCACGGCGCTGGTCACCCCGTACATCGCGTCCGCCGTCTCGAAAGCAGCATTCCCTGAGGAAGAAAAACGGGTGCACGTTGCTCTGATCATCTTCAATTTCTTAGCTGAATGCGACGAACAGATCAGCGCTCGGTAGCGTTCAACTTTGTCATTTTGATTTCTTATTTTTAATCTTGAGATCATAAAATCGAGACTAATTAAGTAATCGGCAATATAGAAATAATGGTGTATTTATGTGCTTAACATAGTATTGATGATTGTGTTGTGTGTCATCTCTATGTACTTGGATTTCATATTAAGAAAATTACAGATTAGCAAGGGTACTACCACCGTGGCAGGAGGGCAGCGTTCGAGGACTACTAAAGGGCATCGTGTGACAAAAATTCTTCAAAAATTTAATAAAAAACCACGTCAAGGTCAGCAAAATTTTCGGGAGGAAGAAAATGACGACAACGCACAAATCAAATCTGCTGAAATATGAAAACAAAATATGAGATGCTCTTAAAATTACGACTTCCCTTTGCAGTTAGTGCACAACCATCAGTCGTGAACACTGTCTTTTGTGTCGCGGACGTCCAAATCGTCAGCGCGTAATATTGGCATCGCGAAGTTAGAAACTTGAAGTTTATTTTTCTCATGGAAATGATGAAGAATCATTGAAAAACTAAGTAACACTGCATTTTTACCTCAAGTTACAAGTGTTCTTATACCACTCCATCTTTCTGATCATAGTTCAACTTCAAGTAATTTCCATTTCTGTCATAAAAATTTCGTACAATGATTTTCCAGTAAAGCAATAACATGTTTTTAATTCAAAAGATTGACTCGCAAACATTTATATCTTTTTCAACATTTCAAAGTACAGAATTGAACTTAGAATTCCAGAATTATGAAGACCACTAATCAATCATTTTGAAACTTTCGGACAAAAATTCTGAAACTTTCGCATAAAGATGCTGAATTCTTCGCACAAAGATGCTAAAACTTTCGCATAAAAAGGCTGAAAATCTCGCACAAAAATGCTGAAACGTTATTTTTACAGAGCGTAGAATCGGGAGAACTCACGGGTTTTTACAAAAAAACACACTCCGCCCCTCGACTGACTGGGCAACGTACCTCACCAGCCAGCAAAGCAAAATGGTCCAAAGACGTCTAATACTTGAAACTTTAACGAGTAACTTGAACACTAGCGGGGCGCTTCCCAATCCTGTTGCTAGTCAACTTCATAACTTTCATCTCATTTCGCAGTAAATTATTCTCATGGAGAAATGCTGCAAAATAGCCTAAAAACAAACTTGTTTCCTTTTTCGATTTCTTTCTCTTATAAAAAAGTTATTGTTAGTTTATATGTTGGCATGGGGATAGGATGTGCTGAATGGCTACAACAGTATCGTGTACGCCGTGACGATGAGACACGTCACTCAAGTTCTGACTTTCAATGAAGTGTTCTGGATGCAACGCTCTGAAAGATAGCCCCGAAGTGGGTATTAAGGTTTATAGATAGACATAAATTTTAAGTGCCTATCACAAGGTAACCAGCCAAAGATAGCTCAGCCATTGTACAATGAAGAATGACACCTTTTAGGGGCCCCAAATGACTGAATGATTACTAATGACCCACTTGACCAACTTAAGTACATCACGGTCTCATGCTTTTTTCTGTTGTATACAAGAGTTTGCTGACATTAAGCTACTGATGTGTCGCTAAGAGTTCGAAGACACACAAAAAACTTGATTAGTTTTGAATGACTTGAAAGCATCAAAATTTTCATCGTGGGCTCATATCTTCAGTTAAGTATAGCTGTACAAGTCGTAAATACCGCTCACTGGCAATACTACTCAGTAAATAAGCAAGATTGAACAAAAAGTTTTATGTTAATGATTAGTATTTTACTCTGATTAAAGTATCACAAATCCAATAATATTTAGCCGTGGTCACCAGTGGACCAACATAATGCACTTGCCTCTTCCGAGGATGAGAACAGATTTGCCCTCAAATCTCGAGGTGTTGAGGTCCATGTCTTCGTAGCCCTCAGTGAGGTGGCTGCCCTCGAATGAGGGTCTGTTAGGCACCCAGAGTCCTGTTGCCATCACCATCCGCCTGAACACCACAAAAGTAAGTACAATAATGCCAACGGAAAATAAATGTACATGCTGAAAATAGGTGATAACGATCGTAATGCATGTATTTCTAGTGGTTGAAATTGATGCTAATAAAGGAGTGGCATTTTATATTTTAAGAGTTACGTGACTATCAATAGATGATTATGATCACAGAGTTCTAGCCCGGGAATAAATTTTCGGTACATACTACCTAAAACGTATCAATTTAGCAAAGACAAATAGAAAAATAACAACACGTAACACAATACTTAAAAAGCTTATTTAAGTGTCAATTCTTACTTGAACAAGTTTCATAGCCCGCACAAGTTCGAACAATTGAAGTTCTCCTAAATAACATTACACTGTTACGATTTGCACCACGCATATGGTAATACTTTAACAGTTGATGTCGTTAGCTGGCAACGGCTTTGCATTAAATATTGCTTATTAAATATTACTTATCAGGGTTAGAAATGGTGAACGTTGTTTGTCTTGGTTCAAAGGTTATTTGTTACATAAAAAAATGCCGCATTTACATATGAACGCTTGAAGAGTGCCTTTAGCGTTGTCACAACAAAATTCTCCACAATCCTTCAATTACTTTTTAACTTCTATGTGATAACATAAATCGAATATCCTACGGCAAAACATAAGTTGTACAAACATTCTGTTGAACCTAAGTGATAATAAATTGCCTAATGCTGTTTTGTAAGAAGTCGAAAGAAATTACACTAGCAAATCAAATCAAATACCAGTGTAAACAAAAAAAAAAAACAGTATACTCATAAGAATTGATGGGAATGAACTCAATATTAGAAAGATAAACTATCTTCTTTTGATTTTACTCTTTTCTAGAACCTTCATCAATTTTAGAAATATCGAAAACATCTATTGCAGTAGCGAATGGAGAGGTCCTGTAGACGGAATAACGGCCTTGTTAGCAGTAACGAGAGCCAGTTATAGGACGAGCGCTAGCCTCGGTCGCAGTGACCCGCCCTACAGCGCTCCCACGCTCTGGTCACGGCTGCTAATGATTAGCTGGTCTCGTGGGGCACACTGCAGCGTTGCACTTATAGAATGAAATAAATATTCTACATTGTTTTTCATCCTCTCGAAGTTCTATTTATACTCAAAATTGAATTTAAAGTTCAGATGTTAAAAAAATTTGTTGGCAAACGTTGCCGAATCTTTATTGATTGAAAATTAGAAGTTATATCCTTGAAATTGAAACTTTTCTGGGGCCTAATTTCATAAAATTTTAAGCTTAATTATCTAGACTTAAGTCTCTTGAAGTTGAAGGAAGCTTTATATAATGAGACGTTGTGAAAATTATAGGTGATAAAAGAAAATTTAAATTCAATTGAATCGAAAAACTCCAGCGGAAAAATCATGGTTTCTAGATCTAAATATTAAAACATTCAAACCTATAATTACGCAAGCCCTCAAAGTTAATTTGTTAATAAGCATACGAAAAGGCAAAAAACATCACAATTTATGATTATTGAAATCATTAAGCAATACACTACATCCAAGATACTTAAATTCTGGGAGTAATATCCGTAGACTTTTAGACGGATATATCTATTTATTTCTCAAAAATAGAAGCAATATTCTTAGTTATTCAAAACGAAGCCCTAGGAATATCAGAAATATTAAAATGAATAATCTCATAAGAACAACTCATAGCCGTGGACAAGAGATACACAGATATATAAACACTACATTGTCATTTTTCGTATTTAGTTCTGCAGTCAGAGGCTTTCTAGAATTCTTGTGGACGCGACAGTGGTTGAGATCGGGCATATTTTTATAATCAACTGATCCCTCATCAAGGGCTGGCAGTCACACCAAGTATTCTCGCACACCATTATGTTGATTAAACATGATAAATATATGCAAAAGAAGTTATTGAGCTGAATACACTAACACCAGAACCAAAACCGAGATCTAATAAATAAAATAATATTTTAGACGATCTCTATCCTACATATTTATACCAAGATTTTACTAGAATAATAATCTACAAAGTAGTTGTACTAGTTTCCATCGTGCTATTTGGTTTCGAAGGAAAATTCCGCAAATTAAAAACGTTGGTAAAAATTTTACACGAAAATTATAATCAAATGAGCTCAAGCTTAAAGAAATAAAATAAAACCCTGCGCATATTTTGTCAAATGCCCATTGGTTTCCCTGCGTAGCATCATATTAGGCGAATTACATTCCTCTCGGCATCTCGCAAAAGATCATTCGTAGCTGATAGAAGCCCTGGCCGCTAAGCTCAGAAATTACGCGACTAGCAAGCTGCCTTGCAAACTTATATGCGTAATAATTAAGAGCAAATTTAACAAGTCTCAAGTTTAGGAACTACTTCTTCACTACGGTGAGAGTTGCGCTGCTACCGTGAATATAAATTTATCTAACCTTGCACAAATAAACAATTCCCTCGTTTCTTTGGAGTTGTTCAGTTCTGTGATAAAATAAAATAAATGATTTTCTGTTCGAATTACGCTCATGACAGTTTTAACTGTTGCGATAATTTTTTTTTTCAAACGCCCAGAGAAAATCCAAGGACGTCTCAAGGCCGCTGAAGTCGACTTAAGTTTAGTATTTGTTTGGGCTCCGTGATAGATTTAATTCTTCGGTAAACGAAATGAAAATAAAGTTGAATATATCGATGCTTTATTTCAATAATGATTATTTTAGCATATTTCAACTGTTAGGGACTCAGAACCACGATTCATTGTAATGAAAGTGGCGGTAAATCGCAAGTCGGGGACAAAAAACAAAAACTGCTATCAGAAAATCCTGTTTGCGACAACAGCGGATCGGACGACGAGACGGTGATCTGACTATTAATTTGAGACGGTAATGGGACTGACTGCGAGACTCTCATTTAGACGCAACGAAGATACCAGTTTAGAGACGCCAAGAAGACGGGCATTGATGAAGTGCCAAGACGAGTTATCTGAGAGTACGATTGTAACACTGACTCAAAAAATGAGTTAGATAAAAACAAACCTGAGCTAATATGACTTAGACGTACAGGTATTTACACTGATAATACAAGCCATACTTCTCCAATAAGCGCCGTACAACAATATTTATTTTAGTTCAAAATTAAATAGTTCAATTCAATTAGTGGAAGACAAGCCCTTAAACAATGGTGGACTGAAACCAACTCAAAGCCAGTAATAGGTTAGGATGATTTCGCGACTGCAGTAAAAAATAAAGGTCCTGAACGGACTCGCGACAGCAAAAAAAATGACCTCTCTGATTACAACGCTCACCTGCAAAAGTACAGCCCGCCTCGCTGGTCTCTGAAGCTGAAAAATCCGCCGTCATCACGGCTGTCAGTGTAGAAGGCACGGCCGTTCTGATCTGTTCCACCATGACCGTCATGTCCACCAGCCTCTCTAAACGTACTCGCTTCCTCACACTTCTCACGGCAACGAATGCTTTCATTCTGGCTGCCGTGCTTACTGCCGCAGTATTGAACATTATCACTTGAATCAATTTTATCTTGTCTGCAATGGTCATATTTCTTTTTACATTCACATTGTTCAGGGCCGAAATGGGTGCCAGAATTTACGTCCGAGTCGTGATATCCGTTGCGGGCGTAGTGACGCCTGATGTCCGAGACTTCGGTGTTGTAGATGACGTTCAGAGAGAGACGAGACGAAAACGCTTTCAGGTACTCTACCATTGAGTCAGCCTGCAACGCAGGGCAATATTTACCATTTTATTTTGGGGTGGATAGCTACAAGTTGTCCGGTGACACTAAATCTCGTTTGTACGCTGACAAGGTCAAAAATATGACACCATGTACCTTCCCGAGACGCGCTCAAGACTGTAACGTACTTCAAACGAGCAGAACTACTGAAGACGTAGTGGAGGTAGTAAACGCATCCAAGGAAGTTATGGCTAATCAATTGGCTAAAAATGCACCGAATGAAAGTTCCTCTTCAATATCACTCGAAGTTACCAAAGGTCCTTAAATCAAGCTCATACGCGTTAAGAAATAATACATTATTTTCATTGAGGTAAAAAACCTTTCTATCCTCATGAAATGTAATCCAAAGAAAGCAAAGAGAAGGGACCATTTAGTACGGACTCGAGAGAACGGGGAATTTACGCCTAAGGTGAGTGCCTACACAAAATTCCATGCGCAAAAAAGAGTATGAAGAAAAAAGGAAAAAGAAGAGGTAGTGAAAAAAGTGTGAAAATTGAAAAAACCCAAATGGGCACCAAAGATGGAAGTCTTATAGGCTCATCTATGTATAACTGAGGTAACCCAACTCTGCTTCCTTGGGAACGCCAGTCCCCATCACGTTAGATAGACAAACCTAACTCTTTTGCCTATCCTATGCTCAGTGAAGGATAGGAAATTAATATTGCTTTAAATATCTGCATCACTTCATGCTGGCTTATACTGCCAATAAATCAATGCAATATTTCAAAGAGCGTAAATTTTTTTGTCAGCACAGTTTTTTTTCTTGGAGGGAAGATAGGAGTTTGTGACAGCAGAAAATTTTCAACACGTTGGCGCTCATCGTAAGATACAAGAAAGACGCGGTCGTCGAGCGCTACGAAAAATTGACAATAATCCTTTCATTAACGGAAAAATATCAAATGATCTACGGGGTAGTGGGATTCAAGTTTTTAAATGAACCATTAGTTATGAACTCCATGAGCAGAAAGTCAATTCACGATCTCCTCGTCAGGCCACGTTGTTGAAGAAAACTCATTTGAAAAAATCATGAAAGCAGCTTGTTTGAGACCATTTCACACAATCATGACTGTTTAAAGCAATCTCTATGGCCTCATGAATTTATCAGTTTGCTTACGGCTAGCATAGAAACAAGAAACACAGAAACAAGAAGCACAGAAACAAGAAGCACAGAAACAAGAAGCACAGAAACAACAAGCACAGAAACAAGAAGCACATAAACAAGAAGCACAGAAACAAGAAGCACAGAAACAAGAAGCACAGAAACAAGGAGCACAGAAACAAGGAGCACAGAAACAAGAAACATAGAAACAAGAAGCATAGAAGCTGAAGGACAAAGTTATTAGACGTAGAAATAGCGGCATAAAAATGATAAGCGGAAAAAGAGAGCCGCACAAAAGGTGCAGTGGACTACCTGAGGAAAGAAGTCCTGGGAGAAGCGGTGGTAGAGAAGGGAGGGGTCGTGGGACAGAAGAGAGTTCCAGTCGTGCCTGAGGTTGAACTCGGGGTTGGACCGGCCCGTGTGGCGCTTATTGATGCTGATTAGAGTGCGGTGGCGGGGGTAGCGCGTGAAAAATGAACCTGACAAGGGAGCAGAATGTGAAACACTGCTCAACTTATACACTGAATATAGTTCAGTTTTATCTCAATATTGTGTAGGAACCACCGCTTACCTTCAGCGTAGAGAAGTAGTAGCAGTATAGATTGCAAGGCTTAGGTGACGTGGGACTACCACACGTCGGAAGAAGAGACCATTTAGTATAGACTATAAAGAACGACGAATATATGCATAAGGTGCGTTCCCACACAGAATTCCCTGCGCATAGAAACAGGAAGTTAAGAAAGATGAGTAAGGGAAGACAAAGAAGAGAAAGCAAAGAAAGTGCAAAAACTGAAAGAAGTAAAGTGATCACGAGAGAAAAAACCCGAAGGCCTACCTATAGCTGAGGCAACCTAACTGTGCTCATCTGAGGTTGCCAGCTCTCATAATACACCATAGAAAAACCTCACTAACCTCATAATAAAGCGTATAGGGAATACCGCTCAACCTACACACTCAATTTAATTCAATTCTGATTCGATGATGGAAAGGAAGCACTGCTTAACTAGTAGATTGGTTAACATAGTTACACCGATAGTTATTAAGGAATTAAAATTTTTGTAGAGGGTCTCAAGGCTTAGGAGGTTGGAGATTACTGAAGGTCTTGACCGTCTCGAGCCGTCAGTACAAACTACGCGTACTGTATAGTGTAAATTACGGTAGAAAAACAAATGTGTAAATATTTTATAAAATAACTATTACAAGCATTAACCCGTCCTTTACTATGGGGGTTAAAAACTATGTATAACTATTTTATAAAACGGCTGTTTTCAGGAATAGAGCAGAGTTAATATACTTCATCATCGCATTAACTGGCTACCAAAAAATTCAGTTACCTCTTCAGAATCAAATAAGATTCTATCAAGAGGAAACGGGCGAGATAATTCAAATAAGTTTTAGAATTTCAAAAACACACGAGTAACATCTAAACTAATCGACAGAATGATAGATTATACTGCTAACACTTACCTTCAGATAATAATCTACAGATAGACACTTGGCATACATACCACAACACACTAAACGATAGACTGAACAATACACTGAACAATACACTGAACAATACACTGCACAACACACTGCACAGCACACCTCGGACACATTTCACAACAGATACATGCACGACTGTCCCTTATTTACTCCGGCATTTTCCAGTTTACTGAAGCGAAACGAAAATCCTGTATAGTCCTCTATACTGAAACGAAAAAGGACTATGAAAAAAATGGCCGCGTTAAGACTTTGATGCCTTATATTACTCTAGTTTTTTCAAAAAGTAATGCAGAATCTGAAAACACAAGTGAAAAGTAATAGGGAGCCGAATTAAAAAAATTAACGTCTTTAAAGGGCTTCAACATATTAACTTTTACCAGTGATAAATTGTTACTTTATGAATGAGATACTGTATACTCTACGTATATTAAATACGTATTTCCCATGAGGAGTTTTGCTTGGCCTTAACACGTTGATTCCGGAGTGGGTCATATATGGTACATGCGATCATCTAACCTANTAGAGATATTTGTCGGAATGTAATTTTACCGGTGTGGAGAATCGGAGTCAACGTGTTAAACCTCGTTTAAAGCACGGAGTCGAAGATGAAACACTTAAAGGACAAGAGTGATTCTCATGAGTTAGTAACTTGACACTCGAAGCATTGTTGCCACTGAAGGTCGCTTGAACGCTGGCATCTTGAAAAATGGTACTCCATAGGAACTTAACCTAGTAAATTAATGGTGCCTATGTAATGTTCAAATCGGAAACAATTTTCAATGTAATTTTCAAACTTCGTCGAGTATTTTTTCGCTTGCATTCTTTTAAATCAGATTTTTTAAACTGAAATTCAGTCTAGCATAACCTATAGTTCTTTTATTAAATAGTAAATCTCTATTGGGGAGCTGCATTTGTTGAAATAGAAAAGATTAGTACATTTTTGTGAAACGCTTGTCTCGCCAAGGTCTATTGCTTACCTGCTGAGTACCTTTTAGAACGCGGGCAGAGGGTAACACTAATTCAGATTGATTATCCTTAAGTTTAAAGTTCTCCATTTACATGCAATATGATCCAAAGAGAGCGAAGAGTAGATGGGGCTATTTAGTACGGAATGAAGAAAACGTAGAACCCATGTTCAGGTGTGTTCCCACACCGGATTCCTTACGCATAGAAACGGCAAGTTAAGAAACAATACGAAGGGAAACCAAAGAAGAGATAGCGAAGAAGGTATAAAAATTGAAAGAAGCAAATGGGCACGAAAGACAATTGTCCTGAAGGCTTATCTACAGCTGAGGTAACCTAACAGAGCTCCCCTGGGGTTGCCAGTCCCCATAACATAGGCTAGACAAACCTAACTAATCTAACCCTATTGCCTATCCTATACCCTCTGAGGGGCAAGTTCAGGTACGTGCAAGGAAGAAAACACAAGTTCAGGTACGTGCAAGGAAGAAAACACAAGTTCAGGTACGTGCATAGAAGGAAAGACAAGTTATGGGAAGCACGAGTTAGGTACGTAAGACAAGAGAAGCCCAGTTTTACAACTGAACAGCCGAGGTCGAAATCTTCGTGTATAGTTCGTTCAAGTCTCAAAAGTTTGCACGCTGGCCTAAGTCTTCGAGTCGCTCATAACTGCGGGAAAGTTAAGGATAGTGCTAGCGTCATGTAACAAAGACTTCCTTTCTAATGCGGCAAAAAAAATTCAAGAGATGCGAACGAAAAGTTCCCTTTCATTGCTGACAGGCAAAGTGGAGCGGCCAGAGCAAGTTAGGCACTTCAGAAGGGACACAATAGGTCTCCTCAGCGCAGCAGCAAGACTAATTCTCCAGTAACATGAGGCCTGGATGCTGCTCTTCTCTAGGTCTTGAGTACTCTCCAAATTCTTAGAATTGTTACGTGCAATTAAATTTTCGAGCTCATTCCCCGTATTCCAGGAATGTTTGGCGAGAGAATATGGCTAATGAAAAAAAAGCTTCAGGTTTTTTCTTTCAAAAGTCTGTTGATTAGATAGAATTCATTATTTTAAAGTACGCTTTACGAAAAATGAAGCATGATCATATATTTTAATTGTTTCTAATTTTTTGAGCGCACACAATCAGATTTGCCAATTGGTGCAGAAAGATAATTTTGAAAAGAAAATGTTCATTCAATTGTTCTCGATTCTCAACGAGCTAGAAACGTGTAGCCTTTTAACTAATGAATCTTTTCAATAAATCTAATGACAAAGTATAATAGAAATCTACACATTAATAGTCGTTTTGATTTGATAATGAAATTAATTGAAGCTGCAATCTTTCTGAGCACATTCTAAAGTAGCACGCTTTTACCGGCACTCGTGTACTTTTTTACATGAACTAATAATTGACAAACACAGCAGTCCCAACTATGAAAGACGTCGTCAATCGACTACTGGTCTGATTTTGAGGTACGTAGCCGAGCGTTATTTTGGCGAGATGTTTCGAAGAGCAGCCTAGATAAGGAGAATTTCACAGCAATAATTTAATTCTTCTATCAAGCGCATGATTTCATGACAGGATTCGAGTAATTGAGAAAATAAACGAAGTAAATTCGGTTCGGATTTCTTTGTAACTGATACAACAACACTGCAAATTTGAGGACCTCAGTGGGCACAGCCAGCGACTGACTGCCCGAACAGAGGGTAACATTTAGATACAGTGGGTCAAATAAGTATTCGTAACGTTCGAGAAA